>RJWJ010016211.1:0-34872 GCA_004363605.1 Indri indri
TCAAGCAATCCTACTGTCTCAGCCTCCCGAGTAGCTGGGACTACAGGCATGCGCCACCATGCCCGGCTAATTTTTTCTATATATTTTTAGTTGTCTGATTAATTTCTTTTCTATTTTTAGTAGAGACGGGGTCTCGCTCTTGCTCAGGCTGGTCTCGAACTCCTGAGCTCAAACAATCCACCCGCCTCGGCCTCCCAGAGAGCTAGGATTACAGGCGTGAGCCACCACGCCCGGCCAGAAATCCCTCAGCTTTTGTCTGTCTGGGAAAGTCTTTATTACTCCTTCATGTCTGAAGGATATTTTTGCAAGAGATAATATTCCAGGGTTAAGGTTTTTTCCTTCAGCACTTAGAATATATCATGCCACTCTCTCCTGGCCTGTAAGGTTTCCACTGTGAAGTCTGCTGCCAGATGCATTGGAGCTCCTTTATATGTTACTTTTTTCTTTTTTCTTGCTTCCCTTAGGACCTTTTCTTTATCTGTGACCTCTGGGAGCTTGATTATTAAATTTCTTGAGACAGCCTTGTTTGGATTAAATCTGCTTGGTGTTCTATTACCTTCTTATACCTGAATAGTGATATCTTTCTCTAGGTTTGGAAAGTTCTCTCTTATTTCTTTGAGTAATCTTTCTACCCTAATCTCTCTCTCTCTTTACCTCCTCTTTAAGGTCAATAACTCTTAGGTTTGTCCTTCTGAGGCTATTTTCTATATCTTATAGGCATGCTTCATCCTTTTTTATTCTTTTTTCTCTTCTGAATGTGTATGTTCAAATAGCCTGTCTTCAAGTTCACTAACTATTTCTTATGCTTGGTCAATTCTGCTCTTGAGAGACTCTGATGCATTTCTCAGTTTGTCAATTGAATTCTTAAGCTTCAGAATTTCTGCTTTATTTTTTTCATTATTTAAATCTCTTTGTTAAATTTCCCTGGTAGGCTTCTGAATTCCTTCTCTGTGTTGTCTTGAAGTTCATTGAGCTTCTTCAGGACAGCTATTTTGAATTCTTTGTCTGAAAGGTCATATATCTCCATCATTCCAGAATTGCTCACTGGTACCTTGTTTCATTCATTTGGTGAGGTCATGTCTTCCTGAATGTTCTTGATGCCTGTGGATGTTTGTTGATGTCTGGGCATGGGACAGTTAGGTGTTTATTTTAATCTTCACAGTCTGGGCTTGTTTAAACCGATCCTTCTTGAGAAGGCTTTCCAGATATTCAAAGGGAATTAAGTGTTGTGATCTAAGTCTTTGGTCACTGCAGCTGTATTGGCACTGGGGGTGCTCCAAGCCCAGTAATGCTGTGACCTTGCAGATTCCTGGTGGTACCACCTTGGTGGAATTGGGTAAGATACAGAATTCCCTGGATTGCAAAGTAAAGTCTCTCATTCTTTTCCCTCACTTTCTGCACTAGGATGCTGGAGTTGGGGGAGGAGTGATGTGGGCACTTGTCATGGCCACCTGTGCCAGGTCACACTGGAAGCCAGCCCATTCTCATCCAAAAGCCCATGGTGACAGCTGTCTGGCTACCTCTAATTTTATTGAAAGCCCAAGGGCTCTTTACTTAGCAGGTGGTGAATCCTGCCAGGACTGGGTCCTTCTCTTCAGGGCAGCATATTTCCTTCTGGCCCAGGGTGGGTCCAGAAATGCCATCTAGGAGCTAGGGCCTGGACTCAGAGGCTTCGGGAGTCTGCTTCGTACTTTATTTACTGTGGCTGAGCTGGTACTCAAGTTGCAAAACAAAGTCTTCTGAACTCTTCCCTTTACTTTCCTCAAGTGGAAGAAGACTCCCCGAGTCGTGCTGCCTGTAGTTAGGGGAGGGGTAACAAAGACACTGGCTTGGCCTCCATCACTGGTGTCTCACTGGGTCATGTGCACCCCAAGACCACCGGCTCTGAGCCAACATAGCCACGGGAATTGCCCGAGGACTGCAGCCTTTGTGGCCTGTTTTATGAGTTTAATCCAGGCCTCAGGCTGCTTTTTGTCAGCTGGTGGTGGGGCTAGCCAGAACTTGGGTTTTGGGGTAGAGGATTTCCCTCTGGCTGGGCTACTCTAAATGCTCCCTCTGTGGGCACTGACAGAATTCTGCTCTGTGCCGTGTTCCCCTGTGCCATGGTGGCCCTGAGTTTCAATGCGAAGTCCCACAAACACTTCACTCTCCCTCCCCTGGGCACACAGATTCTCTCTCTACTTGGCATATTGGCAGGGCACTACTGGGGGATGGGGGAGGGGTGGCATAGGCAATGCAAGATTGTCTTTTCTGCCCTCTTCAGTGCCTCTCTCCTTGATATAATGTTAAAACCAGATGGTATGATTGCTCACCTGCTTTCTGTTCTTCTGAAGGTGCTTGCTTGCATGGATAGTTGTTGATTTTGGTGTTCATGTAGAAGGACAATCACTGGAGCTTTCTCTTTGGCCATCTTGTTCCACCCCTAATCTATGATTATTGATATGGCCTTAAATCTATTATCTTGTTATTTGTTCCACTTTTTCTGTCTTCTTTGGAATTTATTGAGTAGTTCGTATGATTCCACCTCATCTCCTTTGTTTCCTTATGTGATCATTCTTTTTTTTTTCAGTACTTTCTTTAGACTTTATAGATAATCTCTAACTTATCACAGTCTACCTTCAAATAAATTATACCACTTCAGATGCAGCATAAAAATCTTACAACTGTGTCCTTTTATTTCCTCCCTCTTGGCCTTTGTACTATTGTTGTAATACTTTTTACTTCCACAAGTTATAAACCTCAGAATACTGTTATTATTTTTTCTTTTAGTCAGCTATCTTTCAAAGAGATTTTTTAATTAACAAAAATAGTCTTTTATAGTTATCCATTTTTTGTGCTCTTCATTTGTGTGTATCAAAATTTTTATCTCATGTCATTATCCTTCTCCCTGAAGTACATCATTTCACATTTTTTTTGTAGTGCAGGTCTGCTAAAGATGAATTCTTTCAACTTTTGCATTTCCAAGAAAGCCTCCATTTTTCATGCATTTTTGTGAGATATTTTTGCACAGAATAGAATTGTAGTTTGACATTTTCTTTCAATACTTTGATAGATGTTTCTCCATTGTCCTTTGACTTGCATTGTTTTCAAGAAGGCTGCTGTTATTCTTATATTATCCTTTGCACATAATTTGTCTTTTTTCTCTGTCTACTTTTAAGATTTTTTCTGTGTCATGACTTTAAAGCAATTTGATTAGTATATTCCTTGGTGTCATTGTCTTCATGTGCTTCTTGTGATTGGGGGTTTATTGAGCTTCTTGGATCATGGGTTTGTAATTTAAATAAATTTGGAACTTTTTCAGTCATTTTTTCAAATATTTTTAATTAATTAATTCGATAATAAAACTCTGTCACCCAGGCTAGAGTGCCATGGCACCAGACTAGCTCACAGCAACCTCCTGCTTCAGCCCCCCAAGTACTGGGGACTACAGGTGAGCATCACCACACCTGGCTGATTTTTTCTACTTTTTAGTAGAGTTGGGGTCTTGCTGTTGCTCAGGCTGGTCTCAAACTCCTGAGCTCAAGAGATCCTCCCACCTCAGCCTCCCAGAATGCTAGGATTACAGGCATGAGCCACCATGCCCAGCCTCAAATATTTTTTAATCCCACACCCCAAACCTCAGGAACTCTGATTACATGTATATTAGACCGGATAAAGTTGTCCCACAACTCACTGATGCCCCAGGGTGTGTCCGAGAGACTGTTTGCTAGACAGAGCATCATGCATACAAGGGAGCTAGATGCTATTCACCAGGACAATGGGAGAAAGGCCCCCAAAATTTCAGAGATTTTTGAGGCTGTCCCTCCTATCACAGGCCTAGAACTCTAGGAGGGCAGGATGGTTTTGGGAGACAGGCCTGGGGTGCCCTCTATGGACTTACTACCCAGAGGTGCCTTGGAACTCTGTTATCCAAATTCTGGTACAGCGCTCCTCAGCTGCCGCAGCTGCGGCTCAAGTGAGCCCAGGTGCAGCTTCAGCTGCTGTTCTGGAGGGTACAAGCAGTAAGCCTTGGCAGCATCCACATGGTGCCAACTCTGCAGGCATGCAGAGAGCATGAGCTATCCAGTCACGGTGGCTTCCACCTAGATTTCAAAGGATGCATCAAACACCCTGGGGGCCCAGACAGAGACTTATCGCTGGTGGGTGGAGCCACCACAGAGAGTCTCCACTAAGGCAATGCCAAAGGGAAATGTGGGGTCAGAGCTTCTGCAGAAAGTCCACATGAGGGCTGGACTTGCCTAAGGAGAGCTGCAGGGCTAGGGCCACCACTGTGACCCTAGAACTATAGAGCTACCAGTGTGCAATCTCAGGTTAGGAGGGCTGCAGTCATGAGACTCCACCTCAAGAGAGCTACTGCATGGCCTAAGCCCAGCAAAGCTATGGGGGCAGGGCTGCCGAAGGCCTTCGGGGTCCAGCCCCCACACTAATGTGCTCAGGATGCAGATGGGAAACTGGAGTATAAAAAGGAGGGAGACTTACTTTTGTATTTGATACCACATGCATGCATTACCTATTCAAAAAGTAAATAATTTTAAAAATTCATATATTAGTATGGTTCATTTTTCACAATTAATGCACCAATATCAATAATAACTACTCACTAAAGTCCATACTTTATTTCAACTTCCTTAATTTTTACCTAATGTCCTTTTTGTGTTCCAGGACCCTACTCAGGATCCCACATGACATTTAGTTGTCACGTCTCTTTAGGCTCTTCTTGGCTGTGACAGTATCTCAGACTTTCATTGTTTTTGATGACCTTGAGTTTTGATGAGTACCTGCTAGGTATTTTGTAGGATGTCCCTCAAATGGGGTTTGTCTGATGTTTTTCTCATGATTAGACTGGGTTATGGGTTTTTGGGAGGAAGACTACAGAGGTAAAGTGCCATTCTTACTACATCATGTCAAGGATACATACTATTAACATTACTTCTAACTGTTGATGTTGACCTTGATCATCCAGCTGAGGTCGTCCATGTCAGGTTTATCCACTGTAAAGTTACTCTTCTTTTCCCATTCCATACTCTACCATTAGGAAGAGTCATTATGCGCATCCCAACATAAGGGGTGGGGAGCCATGCTCTACCTCCTTGAGGGCAGAGTATCTTTATAAATTACTTGGAATTCTTCTGAACAGCAAATTTGTCTATTCTCTATTTCTCCATGCAGTATGATTTAAATCTATATATGTCATATACGTATCAATATATATCAACATATTTATATCTATGTATATCAGTATGGACTCAAAGATATTTATTTTGTACTTTGGGTTCTAATATACTACTACATTATTTTGTTGCTCGAATTGTTCCAGCTTTGACCATTGGAACCTCTTAAAGTTGGCTCCTATCCCTTTGTCCCAAAGCCCATTATTGTGGCTTTTTTTTTTTTAAACCACTTCCTTACTTTGAGGCACTATGAGATGCTCTAGGCTCATCTGTATATTTTCTGCCTCAGTCCTAGATCCAGCCACTTCTCCAAGGAGCCCTAGTTCCTTCTACTGGAGAATGATATTAGAAACCAAGATCTGGGCACAAGGTATACTCATTGCTACAGGGGCATTGTTGCTTCTGGACCTTCTCAGCAGAGAGCAAGCAAATGTATGTGTGTACAATAACCTGAATATATACACATTTCTATTAATATTTCTATATGCATCCATCTGTATATATAGTAAGCTAAACATGAAATCTTACTGATGTCTGCCATTCTGATCTATTACCACATGGATCATTCTAGCCTCCATAGCTTGCTTATTTATAACCTCTCACTCCACCAGTAAGAAACCTGGCTCTCACCACCCACAACCATTTACTGAATTGTTCATTTCCACTATACATATCTAGTGGTTTCATAATTGATAACCCATACCCCCATGGAAAATAACTTTATCAACTAGAGTTCAGTGCTTTCACACAATTCTTTTTGTCTTTAGTTTTACAGACTCCACTCATTTCCAAAGTTATGTAGGTCAGCATCTCTTTCTACCACCTCCTTCAGTGAGGTTTTTTCATACATTTGTAACATAGATTGTTTTGTCACATTTTGCACCCCATTCTGGGATCCCCCAATTTCCTAAGTGATATTTTTTTAAAAAAACTGCATGCACTAATGTTCACTCTTTATGTAAATTTCTATGAAGTTTTGACAAATGCATAGTGTCATGTATCCATTATTATCATATAGACTAGCTTTAATCCTAAAAAATTCTCTGTGCTTCACCTATTCAACCTTTTCTCACACTCAAACCCTGGCAACCACTGATCTTACACTGTTTCTATATTTTGCCTTTTTCAGAATGTCATATAATTGGGTGGTAGCCTTTGCAGACTGGCTTCTGTCTCTTAGCAATATACATTTAATACACACACACACACACACACACACACACACAATTTTATTTATTTAGAGACAGGGTCTTGCTCTGTTGCCCAGGCTGGAGTGCAGCGGCATGATCACAGCTCACTGCAACCTCAAAGTCCTGGGCTCAAGTGATCCCCTTGCCTCAGCCTCCCAGGTGGCTGGGACTATAGGTGTGTGCCACCACACCTGGCTAATTTTTAATTTATTTTTTTTTGTAGAGACTGGGTCTTGCTATATTGCCCAGGGTGGTCTTGAACTCCTGGTCTCAAGTGATCTTCCTGCCTTGACTTCCCAAATTGCTGGGATTACAGGCGTGAGCCACTGCACCTGGGCCCCATATATTTTTGGTGATTGATAGCTTATTTCTTCTTATTACTGAATAGTATTTCATCATATGACAGTACCAGTTTGCTTATCCATTCACCTACTGAGGGCACCTTGGACGTTTCCAGTTTTTGGCAGTTATGAGTAAAGCTGCAATAAACATTTGAATGTAGAGTTTTGAGTGCACATAATTTTCAAGTCAGTTGGGTAAATACGTAAGAGCATGATTGCTGGATTGTTTTGTAAGATTGTTTAGCTTTCCACTCAATTTTTAAAATCATTTTACTTACTTTTTGAATAGGTAATGCATGCATGCACATGGTATCAAATGCAAATGTAAGCGTTCTTCGTATTTTATATGCCAGTTTCCCTTGATTTCCCCTCTTCAGAGGCATGTCTGTTGTATTTCTTGTGATACTTTTAGGTGCTAGAGGAAATTATTCAAAACGTTGAAAGTTAGCAAGAAGATGGCTGCATGTCTTTTCAAAGTCATATTGAGGTGTTATGGAACAGGCTCCTCCATGGATTCACTAATTTTCTAGGGCAGTGGTTCTCAGAGTGTAGTATGTGGTCCCTGGGGGAGTCTCCAAGGCCAAAATAACAATACTATCAATAGTTTGTTACTTATTTTACTATGTTGACATTTTCAATAACAGTACAATAATAATGGTGGGTAAAAGTGCAGGTGTCTCAGCAGGAATCAAGGCAGTAGCACTACACCAGTTTGCTAGGGCTGCTGTCACAAAGTACCACAAATGTGGGAGGTTTAAAGAACACACATTTATTCTTTCACAGTTCTGGAGGCCAGAAGTCCAAAATCAAGATGTTAGTATCTGGTGAAGACTCTCTTCCCAGCTTGCAATTTCATGTGTCATCACATGGCCTTTCTGTGTGTGCACAGAACAAGATCACTAGTGTCTCTTCCTGTCTGTCATAAGGATACCAGTTCTATCAGGTTAGGGCCCCCCTTAATTACCTTCTAAAGGCCCTCCTAATCACCAGTGTGACTCCAAATACAGTCACATTGGGGATTAGGGTTTCAGTTTATGAATTTTGTACGGGGCACATTCAGTCCATAAAAGGTACCAGACTCTACTAGTAGCCATCGTATTCTTCACTGCTTTCCATTTATAGTTTAAAAATTGCCAGTTTCATTTAATAATGCTTCTGTGTTAAAATTATTCATTTTATTAAATTTTGACACTTGAAAACAAGTCTTTTTAATATTCTGTGTGATTAACACAAAAGTATGCATTGAAGGACAATGGTTACTTGCAAAGCACTTGGGCAATTAAGTTGCCAGTTGAGTGAGCTGAACCTCTTTTCATGAAGTACCATTTTTACTTGAATGACAGAATGAAGTGAGCCTGTTACCTCAAGGAAAACAATTGATAGTATCTATTGTCAATAATAAAGTTCACATTTTTAAGCTAAAATTAGAATTTAAAAAAAAAAACACACCCTGCCTCCATAAGCGTGACAGCTTCTCAATAATTAAAGACTTCTCTGATGAGTTTAGTGATGATTCTAACAAATGTGATTTTTTTTATATTATTTAATGAAATGAGTGAACATTTGGAAAGAGCTTTGTAACAAACACAGTGAACCGACATTTTCAAATGACTACCACATGATGGTACAAAATCATGTATTTATATAAAGATCTATTCAAAGTGCATGGTAGAGCAAGAAATATTAATACAACAGAATAGGAAAAATTTATTGATATGGTTTTAGATTCCATATTGCAAGTAACCTTTAAGAAACTACTACTTGCAGAATTTTAATATAGTTTTAAAGACAAACACCCAAATTTATTTGAAATGACAAAACAGGCCTCTCATTTGTAACTACGTATCTGTATACGTACATATACATACATACGTATGTATCCATACGTATCTGTATGAGATTGGATTTTTTCATATATATACTTCAATTAAAACATGTTGCAATGCAGTGAATGCAGAATTAGATGTGAGAATCTCACTGTCTTTTACAAAGCCAGACATTGAAGAGATTTACAAAATGTAAAAGTATGCTACTCTTCTCACCAAACTTTTTTTTTTTTTTTTTTTGAGACAGAGTCTCACTCTGTTGCTTGGGCTAGAATGCTGTGGCGTCAGCCTAGCTCACAGCAACCTCAGACTCCTGGGCTCAAGTGATCCTCTCCTGCCTCAGCCTCCCCAATAGCTGGGCTGCCTAAACTTTCATTGCTTTGGAGTGCATTTTTTCATAAAAGTATGTTAATATGCAATGTATTTTATAGTTATTTAAAAATGAATAAATATTTTTAACATTTTCTAAGTTTCAATTCCTAATATGGTAAATACTGATAAGCATAACTCATATAAACAAAAGTTCTTTGCAGTCAACAACTTTTAAGAGCATTAATAGTTCCTAAATCGAAAAAGTTTGAGGACCACTGTTCTAACGTAATTTACCCGAGTTTGATTTTATTTACAATTCGTTATAGCCCATACACCATGACGATATATGTTAACTTGTCTATTTTAGTCCAGTAGAGGTTCAAATCATTTCTATCCACTAGAAAAGATAACCTATGGTTTTATCATCTTGCAACACATCAGCCGGCTTTGTATCCAACCTAACAATCTTATGCTAATGTTTTCTCAAAATGTTTACAAATACCCAGTTCCTCAAAATACTCTTCGAACCAGCTTTACCATAGCACTGGTTCCTTCATAAATTAATTTGTTGAATAAATCTTGGACGTGTTCATTATATATTTGTACAGGTGTCACGTTTTTAACTTTTTCAAGATTATATTTTGACAGATACTAATGACACGTATATATGATGTGTATATCTGGGTATGTACTACATACACACAGGAGTACATACTTTACAAGGATGGCATAGTAGATTCCCTATTGCACCCAGCTCTTTCCACTTAATATGTGTTTCTTTCCTTCTCCTTTTATTTGTTACCTTGAATTTCTTCTGATGCAATGCCTTGAGTTTCACTCACAACTCTGTTATTAATAAGAAATTCAGGCCCGACACGGTGGCTCACGCCAGTAATCCTAGCACTCTAGAAGGCAGCAGCATTGCTTGAGCTTAAGAGTTCCAGCAAGAGCGAGACTCGTCTCTACTGAAAGTAGAAAAGTTAGCCGGGCATCCTGGCGGGCGCCCATAGTGCCAGTTAGTCTCAGCTACTCAGGGGGCTGAGGCAAGAAGATCGCTTGAGCCCAGGAGTTTGAGCGAGCTACCATGACGCCACTACACTGTAGGAAGACTCTGTCTCAAAAAAAAAAAAAATCCATACAACCCACATACACGCATTTTCCCTTACTTGGCCTACTAACGAAAAGTTCACCGCAGCCCCCAGCTTTTACTACTGGCTCAGGGTACCCAGAAACAAGCAAAGATCTATAGACCATGTGACAAACCCCGAGCATCACGTGACGCTTCCTTCACCACAATTCTTCCGCCCGCTTCAAACAAGGCGTTCAGATGTGCCCAGCACAGCAGCCACGGGACTCCTTGCGCGTAGGAACCACGTTTGCGGCCCACGTTGGGATCTTTTAGCGAGGGCCTCCAGAGGATAAAGCCCAGTGGATCAGCAGAGTCGTGGGGGAAAGCAGCCCCGGGCCACTGGGCCCTACGAAGGAGGACCGGAAGTTCCGCGGCAGAGCGGACCGGCGGAGCCGTTAGTCGCGCACGCCGGAAGTGGCCCGTAGGCAGGTCTGAGGCGGCGCCTGCAGTGTGCATCGTCCCTTGGGCAGGCGGCGACATGGAGCCCGGGGCAGCCGAGCTGTATGACCAGGCCTTGCTGGGCATCCTGCAGCACGTGGGCAATGTCCAGGACTTCCTGCGCGTGCTCTTCGGCTTCCTCTACCGCAAGACTGATTTCTATCGCCTGCTGCGCCACCCATCGGACCGCATGGGCTTCCCGCCCGGGGCCGCACAGGCCCTAGTGCTGCAGGTGAGGCGGGCGGGCCTGCGGTCTGGGAAACCGCCGCCCCGGCGCCTGCCCCTACTCCCTGTCCCCGCATGGCCGCTCCTCCAAGCTTTCCCAGTTTGTTTTCTCCTTTACCTGGGGCCCTGGGGTTGAGCCTGTGAGAATGGCTTTAGTAATTTGAAGCGCAGATCGGATATCAGGTTATTCTGCTGAGGCAGCAGCCAGGGCCTGCCTAGGACGTCCGGAGGTGTCACAAGCAGCCAGCCAGCTGTTGAGGGCCCTGTCCAGCATCGCGCACAGCCTCACGGTGCTGTGGGCTCCTTGTCAGGGAGTGAAATCCGTGCAGGCCAAACGGGAGGAAGGATATTTACAATCACAGATACCTGTATCACCCTGAACTTCCGAACACTCTGGAGGTGGCAGGGATGACGGTGGCTTTGTGTTACAGATCAGTGGGTGTGGCCGCTTGTTTGAAATGTGACTTCCCAGGTCGAAAACAATCACTGTGGTGATTATTAAGTCTTCAGTTGGACTTAAATATAACCCAGGCTAGATATATTGTATGTTTGAAGTGCTGTTAGTACTCATTCAGTGAAGTCGCACTTCCGAATGTATTGTGATAGTAAGCAAGCTTTTACTGAATGTAGTTACACTGTCAGCTGCTACAGGCACTGGTGGTGTGGGTGTTTAAATAATGGTCTCTCTCTCCATGTAATACTTACAGTTAAGGAGAGAAAACACGGAAAGTAATAGAGAACTTTGCCAGGCCAATTATGTGACAGAGCCTGTTAGAAGGAAAGGAAATTGATGGTTGAGAAATCAATACGGTTTTGTAGGTGGGACTTTTGATGAGAATGGGAGAAAGTATTCAGCCAAGCACACTGAGCCTGTTTGTAGAAACGTGAGAAGATAGAAATGCTGATACCTGCCACAGTGCTCTAGCACTTTATAAAGTGCTTCAAATGTTACCTCCTGAAGTCTTACTGCAGGCTACAGGTTGATCAGGTGTTACTTTCTTCAGTGCTTTCAGGAAGAAACCAAAGTTTAGAATGTCTCCGTAACTACCAATGTAGTATGGTCAAATGAGGGGTGGGGATGGGGCTCCATTTGGGTTCAATTTCAGAACTTAAGGCTATTCTTTGTCTTTATCAGTGGCCCAAAAGCCATCTGAATGATCAGAGAGCTGTTTGAGGTGGCCTTTAGCAGGACCTTATGGCAGTTTAATGAAGTCCTGTCATTTCATCTTCACAATGCTCTGTGAACTGGATAAGGTTGAACTTGATGTACCAGTTCAGCAAGGTTAAGTAATTTGACCAAGAACACATAACTAGTTTATCATAGACCTGGAACTCAAAACTTCGTTTTTCTGATTCCAAATATTTCTGCTGTGTCATTTAAGCATTCCATAGAAGGATGAGAACACTTTTGTCTGGGATGATTGTGGTTTGCAGAAAGGTGTGGGGAGGAAGGAACATTTAGTGAGTGCCTAGTATGTACTAGTATCAGGTGTTTTACATTCTGGGGTGTTATCTTATTTAACCCTTAACATAACCTGAGACGTTGGTCTTTGTCCTTGTTTCATGGATGAACTGACAGAGGTAGTATGCTCATTTATCTGGTAACTATTTATAAAACACCTTGTAGGTGAAGACACTCCTATAGGTTAGGGTTTGGTGACCAGTGTAATGCAGTAGTGGAAGTGGGGAGCAGGGACATAGGAAGGAGAGGGATGAGTCAAAGATGTTACAAGGTTTCAAACTTTGGTGACTGGAATAATGATAATGCATTAATTTGAACTGCCATCTGAGTTTAGGGGAAAAATTTTAGTTTTAGACAAGTTGAACTTGAAATTGAAAACAGGAGTCCTTGTCCATAGGCTCTTGGAATCAGAGGACTGGATCCAGCAGGAGATGGGGGAACTGGAGTGGTCTGAGGGAGAGAGAAGAGCCAAAGGTAGAGGACAGGCCTTGGAGAATGATCACAGTGAAGGATAGGTAGTAAGTTTCACAGAAACCAAGGTGATAGTCTCCAGCAGATGGTTAAGAGGGATGTTGTGCTTTCTGGAAGTGGTTCTCAACAATCAGCATTGCCCAAGGAACTTTTATTATTTTTAATTTTTAATTTTTAATTTTAGTTTTTGAGACAGATTCTCTCTCTGTCGCCTGGGCTAGAGTGCCATGGTGTCAGCCTAGCTCACAGCAACCTCAAACTCCTGGGCTCAAGCGATCCTCCCACCTCAGCCTCCCAGAGTGCTAGGATTACAGGCGTGAGCCACGACGCCCGGCTGCCCAAGGAACTTTTAAAAGCACATATTCCCCGGATATTTTGGTTGGGTAGATCAGGGTGAATCCTGGGAACCTGTTCTTTTATCCACAGAAGCTCATTTGGCAGGAGGCTTGTAAAGTTGATTTCTGTGTTGGCAACGGTTTTGTTGTGGGTAGGACATTATAATATTGAATCAAATTGAGTGACCTGGTATCAGCACAGCTCTCCTGACCCCCTACCTCTACTCATCTGCCTCTTAGTAGTTTTCTTTTTCTTCCCCTGACTTGATGGCATAAGACTCCTTTCTGTGGCTCTGCTAAAATTAGACAGAGAGGGTGTGGATGGCAGTGTTGAGCTTCACCATTCTGGAACTTGAAAGCTTTCCCCTGCTGTTTTGGAGAGTGGACTGTTGGTGTAATGTGAGGCTCCTCATACTTTTCCTACTAATTCTAAAGGACTTGCATGGTCTAGATGCACAGCTTGAATAATGCTCAGCAGGAATGACGTGTGTGAAAATTGCATTCCACTTCAAAATTATGTTAGCATGTTTTAAGACAAGAAGAGTTTAGAATGACATGCCATTCATTACATTTGACAAATCTGTGTTCTGGAGTTGAATTTGAGAAGTGTTGCTTAGGAGAAGTCCTCGACATGAGAATTGAGAAAGCTGACTATATTCTATTCTTTATGCAACTTGTCGGGAAATTTTGGGAGAGTCATTTCACATCTTATCAGCTGAGAAGGTTAATTGGAAGTCACAGATTGGAGGTCTTTTCTAGCTCTGAGATTCTGTGACTCTAGAATGAGTACTGAGAACATGCGGAGATTGAGGTGTCCGTAGTGATGTGAGAGAGCTTCCTAGTGGTGTGGATAGACAGGTCAGAGGAAGTTGGATGTACTGAGTGAGTAGAGGCAGGGGACACCATGAGGACCATCAGGTCTTGAGGGCCTGGGTGAGTCCTGTGTTAGAAGTCCCAGGTGTTACGAGAGAGTCCTTGTTGTTGCTTTGCTCTTGTGGAGTTAAGATGAAGACCTGGGGCATCAGGAGGGTGAGCAGCTCTGAGGGCAAAGGCCCCAAAATGTTGGAAACGTGGATGTTAGAAGTGAATCAGGGCTTCAGATTATCTACAGAAGTACAAGTGGGCCTGGTGGTGTTTCCAGTTTTTAACCTTTTAGAATTTTATTGATTTTCCTCTGTCTACATTATCTCCTTGAAGTTAGGTGCTTCCCATGTAATTTTTTACTTTCTTCTTCTGATGGCTGGACCTTGGGGAAGTTGCTTAGTCTCTTCAAACCTTGTTTTTCCTCATCTTTGAAATGTTTATGCTGTCATCTTCACAGGATTTTTGTGAGGGGCTTGAGAGAATGTTTGTAGAAGCATTTGGAACTGTTCCTATGTTAGCACCCTTTTGTTCTGTCTTCCTGTGCAGCCCACAGAACACTGTCATTTGATACCTGTCTGCATTCTAGCCTTTTGGACTCTGACTCCCACCCATTTTCCCAGGTTGATCTCTCATCCTTTTTCCCTCTAGCTACTGCAGGAACTCTTGCTGTTTCTTTGAGCCTATTCTTGAAGCTGTGGCATTTTCTCCAGTGGTTTCCTATGGAAGATGTGCCCCTCATTCAAGGTCTAATTGAGATTCTTTTTGTTCCAAGAAGGCTCCTTAGATTTCTTTTATCAGAAATGCTCATTCCCATGCACAGTCTGACAGGGTATTGAGGGATCCATCATACCCCACTTGTAACAGAGTTGTCATGTGTGGGTCTATCTTGACTATGCTTTTTTGGTGGAGAGGTCCCAGCACCTTCATGGGTGTGACTGTGTCCCAGAAAAGGTTTAAGACTTGGCTACATCCATAATTTTGAGTTCTTAGAAGGCAGGAGCTGTCATTTTGATTTTTTGTGGGTGGGTTCCTTGCACATTGTAGGCACCTAGTGGATGTTTATTGAATTGAATGCCCATACCTCCCTTCAGCCCTTGCTATTTGATGAAAGATAGCAGCAGTTCAGTAAGCCTGGTGCATTTTGTGGATTGAAGTTCAACATTTTCATCTTTTATTTGTGAGTCTGAATTTTTGGTGCCTTTATAGCCCACGGTACCAGGTCAGTGTGTTCTTTGCATTGCGAACAAGACTGGGGTCTGTAAAAATAATGACAGCTAAGATCATCTAGCTATGCATCCTTGAGGTATCATAAATATTGTTAGCCTTGGCTTGTAAATTTTTGCTTTTGTTGATTTTGGAACCCTGCTGTTAAAGAGTGTTTTCCTATCAGCTTTTGGTGAAATTGCAGGGCATTTTCATTTTGCCAATGGGAAAACCTTTTGGCTTACTGCTTTTTAGTTTTCTCCTTCCCAGATTTTGCCACGTTTCTGCAGAATGGTAGAGTGGTACTTTGCTGGGCAGATGAACTGATTGCTGGATTACTGTTTGATTTTAGGTATTCAAAACCTTTGATCACATGGCCCGTCAAGATGATGAGAAGAGGAAGAAGGAACTTGAAGAGAAAATCAGAAGAAAGGAAGAAGAAGAGGCCAAGGCTGTGGCCGCTGCAGCCGAGAAGGAGCTGGTCCCAGTACCAGTCCAGGAAATAGAGATTGACTCTACCACAGAATTGGGTGGATCTCTGGAAGAGAAAGTGCAGCCTCCAGGCACACAGGACACTGTGCAGGAGGTTGCCCATGGCTCAGAGAAGACAGAGGCTCCAGGAGCAGTGGCTGATGCTCCTGAAGTCACTAGGGAACCACAAGCTCTTCCCAGGTAGGACTTCCTGTTTTGCAGCTTCCTTCTTTCTTGCGTGACATCTGGTAGTGGGGTTAGTACGTTCTTCATTCTTATTTTGTAACACACCAATTCTTTATCTCAGCATTTATTGAGCTCTTAGTATTTGCAAACTGCATTACAGTCCTTCAGTTACGTAGGATGAGAGGTCATTTGGCTTCAGTCTTCTTTCTTTTGCTCCCTTATAAAGTAAGGTAATAATCTGTTGGCAGTCATACAACCAGTTAAGAGCCAGAGCCAAAATTTGAGCACTTGGCTCCCCCAAGAAAGACCTGACTTTATCTGTGTGTGAAAGCTTAGTCTCAGCGTCTATAGTCTTTTGTGTTTTTCTCCCTGCAGGAGCACTGCTGGGATCCCCCCACCCCCTCATGCTTGAGGTATAATGAACACCTGAGGAGGCAGTCTTATATAGACTGGATTCACATCCTGGCTCTGCCGCTTCCTGAGTGTACTGCCTTGGGCAAGCAATATAACTTTTTTGTGTCTTGGTTTTCTACTTTGTAAAATGGAAGTGATAATTACAGTACCTGCCTTATAGCCCTTATTGGGCTATTGTGAATTTTAAATGAGCCAGTGGTCAAGCACCTAATGAGTGGTAGCGCTTGAGTATGACACAGTTTCCCTGTCCTGTACTTAGACTCATTTTTCAAGAGTTACGTTTCCCGTCTACTCTAAACTTAGTTATACAGTCCTCCCCTGTGGACTGAGTAAGACGACGATATGTCCTTGTGTGGGAATTGTGGCATTATCTGCTAGATAGTGATCCTCCTGGCCTGCTTTGTTCTTAGGAAAATCTACTCTCTTTCTTGTTTGGTGGGACTTGTTCTCCTGCTACCTTGACTGCCCTGCTGTTCTTCCCACTCTTTGCACTCTCTTCCTCACCTGATTTTGGGGAGTTTTTGAATTTAGTTTCTAGTTAATGAAGCAAAGTGAACAACTTGGAATGACTGCTAAAATACGAGTAAGAGAAACTAAGTTTTGTAAAGATAGGACGGGGCAAGACTGCGGAGTCTTAAAGGCTAAATAATGGAGTTCAGAGAAAACAATTGTTAGATGGGTGAACCAAGTTGAAGGAGAAGGTGAGCAGGTCTTGAGTATGGATCTCTGATTTAGAAGGGACAAAATAAGGGTTTAGAGTCTGGAAGTGGGAGGCATAGGGTGGGAAGGGTAGAGATCTATTATTTTCTTTTAGCTTGAAGAACTTTCTTTAATATTTCTTTTATTGCCTGTCTGCTGGTAATGAATTCTTTCAGCTTTTGTTTATTGAAAATGTCTTTTTTTTTTTTTTTTTTTTTTTGAGACAGAGTCTTCGCTCTGTTGCCTGGGCTAGAGTGCCGTGGTATTAGCCTATCTCACAGCAACCTCAAACTCGTGGGCTCAAGCAATCCTTCTGCCTCAGCCTCCCAAGTAGCTGGGACTACAAGCATGCCCCACCATGCCCAGCTAACTTTTTCTATATATTTTTAGTTGTCCAACTAATTTCTTTGTATTTTTAGTAGAGATGGGGTCTCGCTGTTGCTCAGGCTGGTCTCGAACTCCTGAGCTCAAACGATCCACCTGCCTCGGCCTCCCAGAGTGCTAGGATTACAGGCGTGAGCCATTGCACCTGGCCTATTGAAAATGTCTTTATTTCATCTTCCATTTCTGAGGATACTTTTGCCAGATTTGGAATTTCAGGTTGATGCTTTTTTCTTTCAGCATTTTAAAGAATGTCATTCTGTTGTTTTCTGTTGTTTGCTTTGTTTCTGACGAGAAGTGGGTAGGCATTCTTTGTTCCCCTGTATGTGATATATCCCCATTCCTTACCTGTCAGCTGCTTTTAAGATATTCTGTTTATCATTAGTTTTAACAGTTTGATTATAATTTGCTCTGGTGTGGTTTTCTTTGTGTTTATACTGCTTAGGGACTTTGAGGTTTTTTCAGGCTCTCTCCTCCCTACCTCCGTAAGTCTCTTTTCTCTTTGTGCTTCCTTTGGAATAGTTTCTGTTGCCCTGTTGTCAAGTTTACTGTCTTTTCTGCTTTAGTCTCTAATCTTTAGTTAAACTCATCTAGTAAATTTTTAATTTCAGATATATATGTATTTTTTTTTTTCGAGATGGGGTCTTGCTCTGTTGCTCAGGGTGGAGTGCAGTGGCCTTATCACAACTTACTGCAACCTTGAACTCCAGAGCTCAAGCATCCTCCTGCGTCAGCCTCCTGAATGCTAGTACTACAGGCATGCACCACCACACCTGGCTAATTTTTCTATTTTTTTGTAGAGACAGGTCTTGCTCTTGCTCAGGCTGGTCTTAAACTCCTAGCCTCAAGTGATCCTCCTGCCTCAGCCTCCCAGAGTGCTAGGATTACAGGTGTGAGCCAGCACACCTGGCCTTAGATATTGTATTCTTCAGCTCTGCAAGTTCCTTTTGACTCTTTCTTATGGCTTCTGTTTCTATCCTTGTTTTCCTTTAAATCCTTTAGTGTATTTATTATAGCTGTTTACAGTCTTTATCTGCTAATTTCGTTATCTCTATCATTTCTTGGTTTGTTTCTATTGACTAAGTTTTCTCCTGATTTTGGATCACATTTTCTTTCTTTTTTAAATGTCTAATAATTTTTGATTGGATGCTAGACATTATGAATGCTATGTTGTTGAGTCTCTGGATTTTGTTTTCTTCCTTCAAAGATTGTTCAGTTTTGTTCTTACAGCCAATTAATTTACTTGCAGATCAACATGATCTTTTAGAAGCTTGTTTTTTTAGCTTTGTTAAGGTGTTTCTAGGGTACCTTTATTCCAGGGCTAGTTTATTCTTCTAAGACATGGCCTTTTTGGGTATCTCTCTTGAATGCTCCAGCTGTTCAATTGCTGTTCAGTGCTCCAGCTTTTCCATTCTGGCCGTTTTAAAGTTGAACATCTTCCAGCCCTATGTGAGCTCTAGGAATTGTCAAAGTCAGTTACCCAGGAGTTGTCCTCCCTGTCTGATGGAGTCACACTTTACACATGTGCAGTTTGACTCTAGGGGACCCTGTGCAATTTTCTGGGGTTCTTCCTATGTGTAGCTCCTTAGCAGTAGTACTTCTATAAAATAATCAGATAAGAGAATGAAGACCGAATATATAAAGGTGTTTGTCTTAATCTGGTCAGTCTGCTATAACAAAATACAATAGCCTGGTGGCTTATAGATAACAGAAATTTATTGCTTACAGTTCTGGAGGCTTGAGGTCCAGGATCAAGTTGCTAGCAGATTCACTGTCTGGTGAGGGCCCACTGTCTGGTTCACAGGCCATCTTTCTGTGTCCTCATATGGTACAAGGGGTGAGGAGCTCTGCAGAGTCTCTTTTATAAAGGTATTCTAATACCATTGTATTGGGGTTAAGATTTAACATGAATTTTGGGACACAAACATTCCTATAGCATTAACTTCAGTTTTATTTATTCCAGCATTATTTATGTCAGCAAAATTTTGGAAGACTGCTGAGTTTTTATAGTAAGGGAATAGATAAATACATTTATAAAATGTGTTTACTTTATTTTTTTTTTAGAGACAGGGTTTCATTCTGTCACTCAGGCTGGAGTACAGTGGTACAATCATAGCTCGCTGCAGCCTTGAATTACTGGACTCAATGAAGTGATCCCCTGGCTCAGCTTCATGGCTCAGCCTCCTGAGTAGCTAGCACTATAGGTGTGCGCCACCATGCCTGGCTGTTTTAAAAAATGTTTTGTAGAGACTGTGTCTTGCTATGTTACCCAGGCCGGTCTCAAACTCCTGGCCACAAGTCATTGTCCTACCTTGGCCTTCCAGGGTTCTCAGATTACAGGCATGAGCCACCATGCCTGGCCTTTATAAATGTTTTTAAAGATTACTAACTTGGATATTGTGATGGTCAGTTTTGTGTGTCAATTTGGTTAGGCTGTAGTCCCCAAGTATTCAATCAAATACTCATCTGGGTGTTGCTGTGATGGTATTTTGTAGGTGTGATTAAAGTCCATAATCAGTTGACTTTAAGTAAGGGCGATTGTCTTAGGTGATCTGAGTGGGCCTGATACATCAGCTGAAAGCCTGAAGAGTAGAGCAGAGGCTCCCCTGAAGCCAAAGAAATTCCTCCTGTGGACAGCAGCTGCACTTATTTTCTGGAGAGTTCCACAGTGGCCTGCCATGTGGATTTTGGACTGGTCTAGCTAGCTAATCATGTAAGCCAATTCCTTTCAGTAAATCTCTTAGTAAATATAGTCATCCCTTGGTATCATGGGGAATGGATTCCAGGATTCCCCCCTACCCAGGATACCAACATGCCAACATGTTTGCTCAGATCCGTTATATAAAATGGTATAATATTTGCATATGACATGTGCATATCCTCTCATATACTTTAAATCATCTCTAGGTTACTTATAATCCCCAATACAATCTAAATGCTATGTAGATAGTTGTTATACTGCATTGTTTAGGGAATAATGACAAGAAAAATTCTGTACATGTTCAGTATAGATGAAAGCATCCATTTTTAGGGGAATATTTTCAATCTGCTGTTGTTGAATCTGCAGATGCAGAACCGTGGATGCAAAACTCATGGATATTGAGGGCTGGTTTTATCTATTGCTGGTTCTGTTTCTTTGGTTAAACCTTGACTTACACAGATATTTTTATGATATGACGTTAAGTGAGAAGAGCATTCCAACTGCACAGTCTAATATTAAATTTGAAAAACATTTAAAACTATATATATGCAGAGAAAAAGCCTGGAAGGTAATAAATTATCAATAGTGGTAATCACAGTGGTGGAATTATGATTGTTCTTCATTTTCATCTTTGTCCATTACTCTATTTTCTCTCCCCTCCCTTCGTTCGTTCGTTCGTTCCTTCCTTCCTTTTTTTTTTTTCTTTCTTTGACAAGATCTCACTCTCTGTCACCTGGGCTAAGTGCAGTAGAGTCATCATAGCTCACTGCAACTTCACACTCCTGGGCTCAATGATCCTCCTGCCTCAGCCTCCTGAGTAGCTGGGGTGCTAGGTGTGTGTCACCATGCCTGGCTAATTTTTTTTTCTTTTTAATTTTTGTAGAGATGGGTTCTCCCTCTGTTGCTCAGGCTGGTCTTGAACTCCTGGCCTCAAGCAATCCTCTTACTTCGGCCTCCCAGAGTGCTAGGATTATAGGTGTGAGCCACTGCACCTGGCCTATTTTCTAGTTTTTCTACAGTGAGCATATATTTTGTTTTATTAATTTTTTGTATTCCTTTTATAATTTCTAAAATATTTAAAAAGGGCATTTAATTTTGGTTCTGAGTAATAGACTATAATAGCTATCTTCCTGTCTTGTAGAGACCCTAATTTTTAAATTCTTGAACCAATGAATTGTGTTCTGGATTAGAATTAGAGTTAGTTTTGTGAGTTCTACCCTAGTAATAAGTATAGAATGTGGAGACTTGCATGTGTTTCAGGAAAGTTAACCTTTCTGCTTGGTAGCTGTCTAGTGTTGTAAAGCAATACCAGAGGCTGGGTAATTTATAAAGAAAAGAGGTTTAGGCCAGGCATGGTGCCTCATGCCTGTAATCCTAGCCCTCTGGGAGGCCAAGGCGGGAGGATCGCTTGAGATCAGGAGTTTAAGACCAGCCTGAGCAAGAGTGAGATCCCATCTCTACTAAAAATAGAAAGAAATTAGCTATGTGTGGTGGTGAGCGCTTGTAGTCCCAGTTAGTCAGGAGGCTGAGGCAGAAGGGTCGCTCGAGCCCAGGAGTTTGAGGTTGCTGTGAGCTAAGCTTATGCTATGGCATTTTAGCCAGGGCAACACAGCAAGACTCTGCATCAAAAAAAAAAAAAAAAAGAAAAGAGGCTCATGGTTCTGTAGGCTGTACAGGAAGAACATGGTGCTTCATGTTTCTTGTGAGGACTTCGGGCTGCTTCCACTCATGGTGCAAGGCAAAGTGGTGCTGGCCTGTGCAGAGATCACATGGTGAGAGAGGAAAACTGAGAGGAGAGGGAGGTGCCAGGCTTTTTTTTTAACAGCCAGCTCTTGTGGGAACTAATCAAAGAACTCATTCCCTTTTCCCAGGGAGAGCAAATCCATTCATGAGGACTCCACCCCCATGACTTAAACACCTCCCATTAGGCCCCACGTCCAACATTGGGATCAGATTTCAACATCAGGTTTGAAAGGGGACAAACATCCAAACTGTAGCAGTAGCCTTCACTCCTTCAGATTAGATTGGTACTGCAAGAATCCTGATCGTCTAGCACTTCAAGGACTGGAACATTCTTAGCCTTCAATTACTAGTTTTCCATGAACAAAACAGGACGTTGTGGCATAGATCTCTAGTTAAACCTGCAATGCGGTGTTTTAGCAGATGTGAGTATGAAATGTGAAAGACCATCCTTTTCCTTGTTCTACATTTAGCTGTACCCTAAGATCCTCCGTCAGTGTGCATGATGGATCTGCAGTTCTGTTGTTGAGTAATTTAAGATAGTTACTCTTTAAAAGACCACACAGAAGCCTGTTCTGAGCATTCTGTCTGAAATCAGTTACCTAGGGTCTAGATCTTAGATTGCTGATTTCTGACGACTCCTGTTTGACACATTTGCTGGTGGTTCTACCCAGTATTACGCAAACACTTCCTTTTCTTAACTCTACGGTAAAGTCACATCATATGCTTACTTAATTTTAAAAATTCAGCATATGTGCCGGGGGGGAAAAATTAAACAGGGTAATAAAAATTCATGCATTTATATTTTATGTGTATTTTTATTATAAGCTATTCATTATTATATACAGTACAATTTCTTTGTTTCATGTTTTATTGAAGTATAGTTTATATGACAGTACAATTTACTCTTTTTGGACAGTTTATGACTTTGGACAAATATAGTCTTGTAGCCACCACCACAGTCAAGATAGGTGACATTCCTATTAGCACCCAAGTCCATCATGCCTCTTTGTAGTCATCTCCTGTCCCCACTCCCAGGCCCTGGCAACCCTGGACCTTTGTTCTGCCCTAAAGTTTTTGCAATATGCATTGTTATTTATACATAATTATGTGCAGATCTCATTCACAGTATTTTTTGGGTAATTTGAGGGAAATTTTATCTTGACCTAATTTCACGATCACTCTGATTTCAGCACCTCCCCAACTAGTAAGCTACAAATGCCCTGAATTTTATTCTTGCTCCTGCCCTCCTGTCGCCAGGACACGCCAAATGAAGATCAGAAATGCTTCCACCCCAGTGTTTATTCCTCAGAGAAGAGAGAGAATTGGGCACACAGAAATTTCCGTTTGCACAGATGACTTTGGATAATGTGCTTATTACATTCTGTAAGGATACTTTACAGTTTTTAGAGTTGTCCATAGTAAAGACTTTGTAAAAAGTGCTGTTTGAGTCTCAATGTTGATGTTTTACTAATACTTGACTGGGTGATCAGTGCCTATAGACATGATTAGTACTGTGGAAGGAACAAGGAGCACAAAGTCTGCAGCACCTTATGTTATAGTCACTAATCAGCTACCTCTCAAGAGCTGCCTGTTAGGGTTCACCTCTTGGATTCCATCACAGTAGGGTTTGGTGTTGGTTTCCTTGGCATAGGCTGTCAGGTGTCAACAGTCATAGCACCTGCAGTTCAGGCTCTCGACCTGCAGGTGTTGCTGTAGGCAGTGGGATGATGACTTTGCATTTGCTGGTGCTGATGAAAATCTCTGAAAGGGTTCTGGGCTTTTCCCTTTATAAATCACTCACAGAATTCTTTAAAAAAGAAAAAGGGGGTGGGGGGTGGAAAGTAGCAATAAGAATGTCAGTTACTGCCTGGAAACAGTTTTCTTTGTCTTGAATGCTGAGACTGGGTGTGTTTTTTTCCTTGGATGATGGACACAGTACTCCTATGCTGTTGGTGTCAAATGGGCAATGCTGTGGGCCCTTATGCAACCAGGCTATCCCTTCTGCCCTGGACAGGGAAGCAGAGTAGTGGCAGCAAAGAGGGTATCATGGAACTGCTTGACAAGCCTGGTCAAGCATGGTGCCTGAGGAAACTGTTCAGTATATTCTCTTGCTTTGGGTGCTGTGGCCTTTGTGCCCCATCTGTTACAGGGACCCAGGTGCTTCTTGGGAAGAGGATGGCATTATTTGGAAGAGATGTTTCAGGTTTCCTAATAATGTCCATGGCAGATACTTCAGCTTCTTCAGGCTTTTCTCTCCTGACTTGGCCTCCCCAGTTGTGGGCGCTCTTCATTTTCTTCGACACTCTTGTTTGTTTCCACCTCATCAGCAAAGTCTTCCCAGTACTCTGTCCCTCTGCTCTCCCCAGTAGGTAGCTGTGCCTCCTCTGGGTGTACACTCATTTTCATCTTGTGTCTTTATGGCTGGCTGTTCCTGCATCATCAGTTACTGGGGGCATTTACTCTGCTTTTCCCACCTCCTAGCCCTGTGTGAGGTGATGACTTCAGTGCATGCTGGGTTCTATTTCTTAGTGTCTCTTTGGTTTTGCTTACTGTCTTAGTCATCGTGGGCTGCTATAACAAAAATACCATAGCCCGGTGGCTTATAAACAACAGACATTTATAATATGCAGTTCTGGAGGTTGGAAGTCCAAGGTGCCAGCAGATTCCCTGTCTGGCGAGGGCCCACTTCTTCGTTCTTAGACCTCTGTCTTCTTGCTGAGTCCTCACGTGGTAGAAGGGGCAAATGCTTCTTTTATAAGGGCACTAATCCCATTCATGACCTGTTACCCCAAAGTCCCCACCTCCAAATATCATCACCTTGGAGGTTAAGACTTCAACATATGAATGGGGGGACACAAACATTATTCTATAGCACTAAGCCACTTCTCATGACATCTGTGCCCCTTAATGTCCCTCACGTGGGCTATCAGGAGAACAAAAAGGAGCCTGTACTCTGGGCCTGGGACTTTTCTCCATGTGCAGTCTTACACTGCCTGAGAAAGTTGGGTTCTGTGGTTTGTCTTTAAACATTCTTCCTTTGCTAGTTGAGGCTTTTTCAGGTGCCCATTGCAGGAGGCCCCTTTGTAGAGCCATGGGGACATAATCAGAGTACCCACCCCATAGGCTATGGTAAGGATTGAATGAGGTAAATCCTTAAGAACTGCTTAGTGTGATTCTCGTGGAGTGGACATTCAGGTAAGCACTAGCTATTATTGTTTCTCTTAAAAAGAAAAAGATTTTCATTTTCTTTCTGACCACACTCAACGTACAATATTTGGAAAATACAGACAAGTATATAAAGAAAGAAAAAAAGCCCAACAACTCCCTATTAACTTTTTGGGATATTTTCTATAGTTTTTCTTATGCATATAAACATGCATACATATATATATTTCTAAAACTGTCTTACACTGTGCCTTGTTTTTTGCTGAACGTTGTATCCTAAGCATTTCCTGCATTCCTTTTGCTGATTTTGAATTTGTGGTATACACTGCTGAGTGTGGTGTGCCTAAAGTTGCTCTTGTTCTTGGACAAGGGTGTATGCTGCATATTATACAAGGAGAGAGAATAAGGAATAGAAAGCCAGGGGTTGAGGATGTCTGCCTGTTTCCCTTTAGATTCAGCCATCTGTGGACCACACCTCATCTTGTGTCATATCTGCTATTGCATCTTTCCAATGATTCACCCTGAAACTGCTCCTTCTTTAAGGAAGCTCAGGTGTAAGAGGCCTCCAAAGGATTTGATTTAAATCACAAGTCAGGAAAACCTGATTTAAGTTGTTAGGAGGACTTTTTTTCTCTCTAGAAACATTGCATTTTTGTTTTTTATTTTGCAATTTATTTTATTTTTATTTTGCAGTGAAGGTTGTAGCCTTCACTTTTAGAAAGTAATGCTTTATTTTGAGATTGTTGAATATTGAAGCTATGTAAGAAAATGACCTGAGATCCTAACCTGTCAGAGTTGGAGGGGTCTTAGGGAGCACGTAGGTTGGGGAGGAAGGAGAGGCATATTAGAATCATCTGGGGGGAGGTCCTCTGGAAAAAATGTGTATTTCAAAATACTGAGAACCAAAGATCTGCTTCCTTTTTACAGATGAGGAAATTGAGATGTACAGTGGTCTAGTGATTTGCTTAAAATCATACAGTTAGAAGGTAAGACCAGAGAGTTATTGGGAATTGAAGCAATACTACCTCAGTGGGCTAAACACAGATTTATTTGCTTTGCTGTATTAAGAAAAAAGCAACTATTACCAGACTTTCTGAGATAACTTTTTAAAACTAACCAACTTCTTTTAAAATAACCAACTTCTATTTAATATTTTTCTATAGCAATAGTTAACCTTTTTATGTTAGCTTGTTTTTTAATATTGAAAAGGTAACATATGTACCTCACAAAAATTTACTAGGCAGAATTTAAAAAACAAACCATAGTAGAGAGAAGAATATGACTCCTCATGTTCTCATTGTCTAATCCCAGCAACAGCCCACTTCTCTCCCTCCTGTGTTATTCTGAAGCAAATTCTCATATTGTTTTATCTGTAAATGTTTTTCAGCCAGTGTTTAAACTTCCAGTTTTCTCATATGTCCTAATTTTTTTTTAAAAAAGGTTGTGTACAAATAAGGCTCTAAACACCCATGGCTCATACTTGACCTTCTGTTTTTCTCCTTTTCGTTTCCTTGAAATTTATTTGTTAAAAGAAATCAGGTTGGTTGTTTAGAATTTCCCTCTGTCTGGATTTTTTTTTTTTTTTTTTTTTGAGACAGGTTCTCACTCTATCATCCAGGCTGGAGTGCAGTGGCACGATTATAGCTCACTGCAGCCTCAAACTCCAGGACTCAGGCAATCCTCTTGCCTCAGCCTCTGGAGTAGCTGGAACTACAGGCATGTACCACCTTACCTGCTAATTTTTAAAAAATTTTTTGTAGAGATGGAGGTCTCACTATGTTGCCCAAGCTGACCTTTAAACTCCTGGCCTTAAGTGATCCTCCTGCCTCAGTGTCCCAAAGTTCTGGAATTACAGGTGTGAGCCACCGTGGCTGGCCCTCTGTCTGGATTTTGCTGATTGTTATCTGTGGTGCGATGTAGCATGTCCTCTGTCCTATTTCCTGTAAGTTGGAGTTGAATTTAGGGTAAGATTTTTTTTTTTTGGAATTTAAATGTTTTTGCAACATCACACACTGGTAGCAATGGATTAGGATTTGAGCCCAGGTAAATTACACTCATAAGCCAACTTTTGTTTATTTATTTATTTAATTTATTTCAGAATATTATGGGGGAACAAATGTTTTGTTACATGGATTGCTTTTGTACTGCTTGAGTCAAAGTTATAAGTGTGCCCATCACCCAGATAGTGGACACTGTACCCGTTAGGTATGATTTCAACCATCTCCTCCTCCCCCATCCCACCTGCATGATTTCCATTGAGTTTTACTTCCATCTGTGCACATGAGTGCTGATTGGTTAGTTCCAATTTAATAGTGAGTACATGTGGTGTTTGTTTTTCCATTATTGCAATACTTCACTTAGGAGGATGGCCTCCATTTCCATCCAGATTGTTGGAAAAGGTATTAGTTCATTTTTTTTAATGGCTGAGTAGTACTCCATGGTGTACATACACCACATTTTATTAATCCAGTCATGAAATGATGGGGACTTGGGTTGATTCCACATCTTTGTGGTTGTGATAGGGTAACATTTTTGAAAGTTAGGAGAGTATATAATGGAAGTGAGTTCTTCCTAGAGAAGATTGTTGTTAATAGCTCCTTTTGTAAAATTTTTATGTATGTATATGTATTTTTTCACTATTTTATATAGTACACACATACACAAAAAAATACATTTGTGTTGACTTTATCACATCCCCGGAATATGCTGTGAACACTTGCATTTGAAAAGCAGCTGACACTGAGTACTTCCTGTTGCCTGGCACCCTTCCCCTTAGGGTACAAATACGTGTTTTACTGTCCTCACAACTCTGAGGCAGGTCTGTTGCCTTTCCATTTTACAGTTAGGGAAACTGACCCAGGCTCATACTGTTGAGCAATGGAACCTGGTTTGCTTTTGGGTGATTTGCCTTGAGATTCTTCGCTGCAGCTGCCCTTGCAGTCACTAGATGCTTGAACGCATTAACTGCCATGTGAGTTGTATTTAACTAATGCTTGTATTGACCCTGGGGCCTCTTGAAGTATATGTAACTCACAGTCTCTTTACCTTGAGCCCTGTGAACTGTTTTTCAAGTTTCATATGACTCATGTACAGAAAACAATAAAAAATAACAAATTTTTCATTAAATTACAAAGGATTGTTGTGTTTTCTAAGTTCTTATTCCATTTTCATAATAAAACACCATGGACCCAGGGAAAAATTTTTTTTTCTAGTGTGGCAGTCAGTGTGTTAAAATGCAGATTCCTGGGCCCCTGCCCTAGAGATCTGATTTAATTGGTCTGGGTGTGGCTTCTGTGTCATGCCTGGATTTTCAGAAGCTTTCCAGGTGACTCTGATGTCTGGTCAAGATTTTTCTTAGCCGCTAATACCATTTGGATGTTTGGCCCCTCCAAATCTCATGCTGAAATTTGATGCCCAGTGTTGAATATGGGGTCTGCTGGGAGGTGTTTGGATCATGAAGGCGGATCCCCCATGAATGGCTTGGTGCCCTCCCCATGATAATAAGTGATTTCTCAATTTATTAGTTCATGTAAGAGTTGGTTGTTTAAAAGAGCCTGGCACCATCTCCTCCCACTCTTGCTCCTTCTTTCACCACGCGACACGCTTGCTCCCCCTTCGCCTTCTGCCTTGATTGGAAGCTCCCTGAAGCCCTCACCAGAAGCAGATGCTAGCGCAGTGCTTCTTGTACAAGTCTGCAGAGCTGTAAACCAAATAAACCTCTTTATAAATTATCCCGCCTCAGATATTTCCTTTATGGCAATGCAAAACAGACTAGCCATATAGTATTCCACCATGTAGATCTTAACATTATTATTTAGTGAGTCCCCAAGGGGATATGTATTTAAGTTGTTACTGATCTGCCAGTGTTACAAGTGATGCCGCAGTGAATTTGCTTGTACGTGTCCCTTGGAAAACGTGTATGAATATCAGTTAGGTGGATTCCCACAACAGGAATTATTGGGTCAAAGGGTCTGGAGTTCTGGGGAGAGTGGGGACTAGGGAGATCATTGAAAAGCAATAGTGTTTAGATGCATGTAACTAGATTAGGTAAGATCACTGAGGCAGTGAATGTTGATGGAGGAGAGGAGAAGTCCGAGGATTGAGACCTGGGTGTCGTAACATGAGGAGGCTATGAAATGAGGATTCTCTGCCTAGGAGACTGAGGAGGGGGCCAGGAGAATGAGGTACATGAGTAAGCAGGTTGAGGTCAGAGGACTGAGACAAACCTGGGAGTGTTCTGAGAGCTGTTGTGATAGGTGTAACAACCCTGCGATCAGACTTGCTGCTGCAGCTCACTTTGGTTTATTCCTGGAGTCATGATAAGCACCTAAAATCCTGGACACATGTTTTTTGAGTCTTTGTTGCCCTTTCCTACTGAGAGGGATATCTAAAGTCTCTGTGCCACCTCTGCTGTGTGGTGGCCTTTGTTTGTCCGTGGACAGGTGGTCCTTCAGTCTCTGTCCTGTGGGTGAGAGCTGTAAGCATTCCCACCTCTCCATGTGCCTGTCCCTTGCAAACTGCCCTTTGCGGATCTTCTCCCTTGGCTACTCGTGCCCACCCTGCTCATTCTGTCAGCAGAGAAGTCAGGAAGAGGGAAGTTGGCAGGAAGGGATAGGGGTGGGACCAACCTAGATCACCTGGGCTTGAGCTGATTGTTACAATCAGCCGTCTATATCCCTTGTTTCTGTATCCCCAGGTTTTGCATCCGTGGACCAAACCAACTGTGGACTGAAAATATTTTTAAAAAATACAACTATAAAACATAATACTAATAAAAATAACAGTATAACAAGTGTTTATATAGCATCTACATTGTTTTAGCTATACCAAGTAATCCAGCGATGAAGTATGCAGGAGGATGTGCATGGGTTATATGCATATATGACATCATTTTATATCAGGATACCAGGAGCATCTGACCATTTTGGTATCCACGGGGGTCCTGGAACCAATCCCCTGCAGATACCGAGGGACGACAGCATATCTACTCGCTAGGTATCATCTGTCTTCTCTATGTGAGGCAGGGACTTCGTCTACCTTGTTCACTGTGGATTCTGGCACCTGCCACATAGTTGGCACTCAGTAAACAGCTGAATGAATGAATGAATGAATGAATGATTGAAGTTCAAAGTCATGTTAAAGATGATCAACTTTTGAATTTTAACATATCTCATTAATGCCAGTATCTGGTAACATTTAATTTTTCTTATGTTTTCACATGTGTTTATGTTCTGTACTTCTCTGTCTTCTAAAGGCAACTCAGAGTCATGCTTTAAACTCAATAGTAGTGTCTTAAGGCCACTTCTCCATTCTCCTGCCTTTGTGCTGAGCTGTCAGCTGCCCTTCTGGTTTTGTTTTTTGTGCTCTTTCCCCTCTTCCCCTCGCCTGCTAGCTTGCAGCCCCCAAGTGACAGAAGCCCAGGACTGTGCAGACCTTTGTCCACATAGGCCTTGAGCTCTGAGCCACACTGTGAGGGAGTTGGAGTGACCTGAGTTTTTATATCTCTTTATTGAGCTTAGGAATTTGCTGTGGAAGTGATGTCTGAGTGACTGGGTGATGTGGGGGGACCTCAAGCAGAGCCCATGTGTGTGGGTAGCTGTGCCCCGTAGAGTTTGCTCTGAGACCCCCCTGGAATAGGTCATCTCAGGTGACTTGCTCTGAGTCCTGTGAGCCGAGGAATCAGATTTGGAGCCTGTTGGAGGTCTGGTTCTTTAAATAGCAGCTGTGGGGTTCTCTGAAGAGTGAGGGTCAGGTCTGTGGCCTGGATGGTGGCTGCCATGGTGTGGAGTCATTCTTTTCTTAGCCAGCCAAGGACTAGCATATTCTCTCTCTCATACAACTGTCAATGTCTGTTTATTTTTTGGTATTTAAAAAAAACCCCAAACTTTGATTTTTAGATAATTCAGATCTACCACAAAAATTGCAAAAATCATGCAAAGAATTCCCATATATCCTTCACCCAGCTTCACCAAATGTTAGTGTCTTTTATAACCAGGGACTACTATTAGGCTCATCTGTGATCTTGTTCAGATTCCACTTGTTCCAGTTGTGTCCTTTTTCCTTGGCCCAGGGTTCAGTCTGTTATTGTCATTGTATTCATGGTTGCATCTCTTCAGTCTCCTTTATCTGGGACAGTTTCTTAGTCCTTGTCTTCTCATGACCTTGACACTTTTAAAGAATTGGCCTCTTCTTTTCTTTTCTTTTCTTTTCTTCTTCCCTTCCCTTCCCTTCCCTTCCCTTCCCTACCCTACCCTACCCTACCCTATATCCCTCATTATGGTTTTGTCTGATACTTCCTAACGTGACTGTATTCACGTTAAATGTATTATACTGGCAAGAATACCAGAGAAGTGACATTATGTCCTTGGTGCATCATATCAGGAGGCTCAAGGCGTGGATTTGTCCCACTCCTGTAATACTTACTGAGATCATTTGGCTGAAGTGGTGGCTGTTGTTGTTTTCCACTGTGGAGTTACTGTTTCCCCTTTGTAATTTTTTTTTATTATTATTTTTTTATTCCAGGGTATTGTGAGGGTACAAACATTATGGTTACACTTTATGTCTTTGCCTCACCCAAGTGCGGGTTAAAGGCATGCCCTTCCCCCCCCTTAGTGCTCCCCTTGTCCTTTTAGTTGTAGATTTGCCCCCCCATCCCCCTAATCCCTAGAGAGTATTTCTGCCATGTGATCAACCTAGTGTTGATCAGCTAGTACCAATTTGATGGCGAGTACAAGTGGATCCTGTGGAGAGTCAGGAACACTCTTACACTGCTGGTGGGACTGCAAATTAGTGCAACCTCTGTGGAAAAGAATTTGGAGATACCTCAGAGAGCTAAAAATAGAAATCCCCTTTGTAATTAATAAATATCTTGTGGGGAGATACTTTGAGACTTGTTTCTCAACATACTTTTCCCCCCTAATCTTGGCAACCACTGATTATTCTCCCAGAAACAGTTATTACTGTGTTGTTTGCTAAATGATTTTCTATTTCTACATTTATTATTAATAATTGGAATTATACTTGTCAAAAGACACATAACAAATTTAGCTTAAAAATCTAGTTAGCTTTTTATTTGTGATTCTAGAATCAGGCAATACTTCATTCTGTAATAGAATGAATGTTCCTATGAGCTGAACAGGGGAGGCATTTTCTGCTTTATAGGCAGAAAAAGGCTAAGGAAAGCAGAGAGAACAAAAAGCGATGGGTAGTTTCAAAGTCACTTTCCTTGCAGGGTTTAAACAGAGGGAACTTCCTTATGCTGTCTCAGGTTAACCATAATCTCCTGTTTTTTTGGAAAACTGTCTCATTTCAAAGTTCAGTTTGATTACCTCCATTCTGGTTCAGTCTGGTATGCTGGGCCCTCGTGCAGTATCTTAGTTCAAAACAGTGGCATCCCATTATTTTTGTTTAACATGCCGTAAGCAAGAGCTTTTCTTTCTCCTCTACTTATTTATTTATTCATTTATTATTTGTTTTTATCACTGTGTACTCATGGATATATATTACATAAGTTATGATCTTATCATTATTTTAATGCTCAGGTGGCTTCTTCTAGTTGCCTTTTCCTTGTGACGTGTTCCCATCATTTTCAGGCACTTCTTTACTTTCTTGCACCACAGCATGTTCGAGGTTTATGTTCTTTTCCTGCCCCTGCTGTGGAGTAGATCTCCTCAAGGAGCTGTGGTGTTCTGAGTAGAGACTGGGGTTAGAAACCAAGAGCTGGGCCTGTGTGTTTGTTGGTGCTGGGGTGTTATGCTTCTAGGCTCTCCCTGCAGACGAGCAAGGGAGGTACTTGTCTCCCGCCCTTTTAGTGTTTTGCTTCTTTACCCTCTGAAACCATCACATTCATCTTTTCTGGAATTTTTCCTGATTCCAACCTTTTTTCCCCTTTTAAAAAATTTATGGTATGGAGTGAGAGTGTGAAACTTCAAGTCAACAAACCCTACATTCACTTGCTAGCTCTGACACTGATAAGCTATCTGGCCTTGGGAAAATGCCCTCATTAGGGAATTTTTCTCATTGGGGTTTAGTTTTCTCATATGTAAAGTAGTGTCATAATAATTAGAGGGTTGTCGTAAAGGTTAAATCGGATAGTATAATTAAAGCTTTCAGTACAAGCTAAGTGCTAGGTTTGGTTCTTGGATTCAGCAAGTATTTATGGAATAAATATGTATTTCAGAGCCTTGGGATGAATAGGATTTAGGAGTGCCAGCCTGCCCCGTCCCCTGACCTGCCAGCCTGATCAAGGGGCTCAGCCTCTGGCTAATGTGGAGGACGCTCTGACTTCTCTCCTTGTTCCCTTGAGCTGTTGTACAGTTTGAGTCAGGAAGGGAGGGAGAAAGGCTTCTTTCTGGCCACCCACTAGCAGAAGTTTTGGAGTGGGTGCTTTGCTGTCCCCAAGTTAAATGAGCAGTCCTGATTCTGTCTGGGCAGATTCTGCTTCCGAAAGCAAAACTTCACACTGATCTGTGGGTGGTATTATTGTATGGTGCATTGAAAGGGACTCCTCCTCTCTTCCCTACTTTTCTGGCATAACTCGTGTCTCTATTGACCCATTATTCAGTAGGGGTGGGGTGCTCGCTCAGCAGGCCTTGTAAATAGCAGGCCCCGTCTGCCCTCCAGGGGGTGGAAGAGGTAGCAGGAGACCTTCACTGCTGTGAGGGCTGCTGAGGGTGGACGTGGGGAAGGAAACCAGCCAGGGCCCTGTTAGTCTTCATTGCTGGTAGCCAAGCCCCACCATAGGCTTAGACCAGAATCTTTTCCCGGGAGGGCCAGTGCTCTCTTCCCGTTACCTGCAGGGCAGAGTCTGAAACACAAGTCTGGGCTGCTCATGTGTCCCCCGGCCCTATGGGAGCAGCACTGTTTGTATACTTTCTCCTTCCTGTCCCAACCAGCAAGCCTCCTACTTTGCAGACTCACCCAGAGCTTCCTAGTAAGTGGGTAGGTAGGACTAGCCGTGACCTAGAAAACACTTAAGTGTTATCTGGATGTCCTTAGTGAAAAGCTGAATAAAGCAGAAATGTCACTTTGAATGCTCAAGTTCACCCAGGAGAAAAAACCTCCAGATCTTTGTTTCTTCTCATTTTTGAAGGCGGCATGGCTGAGCCCGAAACCATGTGGCTGAGCCTGGTACCTGTGTGGCTGGCAGGGTGGTGCTGCACAGATTGGTGTGATGACTAGCAGCCTTCTTCCTGCGGCCTTTGAACCCCCTGCTCATTGTATTGGGTCTTACATCAGAAAAGCAGAAAACTGTTTCTCACCCTAAGGAAAACAAGCTCTAAAACCCACTTAGGTACCTCCCAGAACTCAGAATAAGGAAGGAAACCAGGAACGGTGGCCCCAGAAGGGTGTTCGGGGTGTGTGGGTGTGACCCTCTGCCAGCAGTTTGGTGGTGCCCTCTTGAGGGGCTTTTTGTGCCTGCTGAGCGTTTTCAGATTTAAGGTGGCTCTGGAAGTGAGGATTCTTAGACTTTTTCCCATTTTTTAGCTGTTTCCGTTTTCAGGTTGGCCCTGGGTGGCTGTTCTCCCTTCTGGGGAAGGTGCAGTGCAGACTTCTGGCAGCCAGTGTCTTTCTTATGCCACTGAGATGTCCTGTTTGGAGTGGCCGTGCTACTCAGGCTTCTGTGCTGCCAGGTCCAGTGGTGATTTCTCTCCAAAAACTGTGCTCTTGAGGTTGGCTTCGGGTCTTTGCAGCCAGGCTCCTGTAATTTTGCTGCCATAGCCTTTATTTAAATTTGACTCTCTTGTACCCCTCCTATCCTGGAACTTTCTCTTGTGTTTTTAAAATGGTGTGGGTGTAAGAATTGATGAGTGATCTTAAATATTAAAAACTAAGATCAGGGCCGGCGCGGTGGCTCACGCCTGTAATCCTAGCACTCTGGGAGGCCGAGGCGGGCGGATCGTTCTGAGCTCAGGAGTTCGAGACCAGCCTGAGCAAGAGCGAGACACCGTCTCTACCAAAAATAGAAAGAAATTAATTGGACAGCTAAAAATATATATAGAAAAAATTAGCCGGGCATGGTGGTGCATGCCTGTAGTCCCAGCTACTTGGGAGGCTGAGACAGTAGGATTGCTCGAGCCCAGGAGTTTGAGGTTGCTGTGAGCTAGGCTGATGCCACGGCACTCGCCCCAGGCAAGAGAGTGAGA
>RJWJ010016212.1:0-34891 GCA_004363605.1 Indri indri
GACTCCAGGGAGACGGTTTTATATGATGTAGTGTGACCGTAGGAGCAAGATCGCATCACCTTTGCCACGTAGCATAGCAAAATCATACAGTGGCATCCCATCACCTCTACTGTGTTCTACTGGTTAGAAGTGAGGCACAGGCCCCACCCACACTCAAGGAGAAGAGAACACACACACATGGGCACAGATACCAGGAGGTGGAGGCCATAGGGGTCACTGTAGGCTCTGTCTGCCACACCAATCTCACGGGCATCCCACCAACAGCAGGAAAACAAGGGCCCCACCAACCTGCAGTGGGTATGGGAGCATTTCATTGGCTGTTCCTACTATCAGAATGCCTGGACTCTCCCCTAAGATATGCGCACGAATCTCTCCCTGCTTCCTTCAGGTCTCTGCTCACCTGTCACTTCCTCAGAGAGGAAAAGCATCCCATAATGCCTTCCTCCTCCTTGGCTACCCCAGCCTCTCGGTCCCCCTCTGCTGCTCTAGCAGAGATGGTTGGAGCTCACCAAATAGGCCTTTGCCCCCCGCCCCCCAACATACCCCAGGTGCTGGGGCAGTTGGAATAGGGCCCAGAGCATTCAACCCTGTACAGCGCACAGTGCAAACACACCATCCTCCTGTGGATTCTCTTGTGCTTTTCACCCTGGCTCTCTCTCCTTATTTTCATCCAATAGCTTGTTAGCATCGCAGGATAGTATCTTGATTGTCAACCCCCACAGGGGATCCTATGTGTCTTGGTCTAGCAGTGGCCTCCACTGGGCCACACAAGGTACAGGATGAACAAATGCCATCTTGATGCTTACCACGATGCCCAGCATCACTTTTTATTTTTTTTATTATTTTGACACAGTTCTGAAATATTGATGAGATCAGCTGATAGAGAGGGCTCAAAAAGGTTAATGCCTTTGTGAAAAGCAGAATGTGTAAACACACAGATATTAATAATTATCACAGATTCACCTGGCCCTGGGCGGGCTGGGGGGACTCAGCTCTCTGGCTGGCCCCCGGGGAAGAAGGTGCGAGGTGTAAGCTATGTACCAGCAATGGTGTCAGAACAGCTGGAGATTTGGGTCCTGAACCAAGGTGCTTACTCTCCAGCAGGGGAGAGGGCAGGTGCATGAAATCCAACCACAGCGTGCAGCAGCCTGTAAAGTGACCACCACCCCGTCCAGAGTCCATGCTACACCAGCACCTGTCCGTGGGGAGGGTCGGGGCGAAGAGGCTTGGCAGAGTTCCAGAAGATAGTACGGGTTTGGGAAATACCGGCTATTCTTAGTCAGACTTCTTACCTTTCAGCTGAAGAGAACAGAGAATTCAATACCCCGCAGTGCATGATGCAAACACATCACTTCCCGAGAATTTTCTCCTGTGTTTTACCCTCAGGGGTAGCACAAGGGGCATAGCACAAGGGGCGGATGCACAGGAATAAAACAAACAACTGGCAGATTCCCTCCTTGACCACACTTGGGACAGGCGCCTCTGAGCCCTCCTCTCACCCAGGGCCCTATCCTCGGGCCCCGTCCTCGGCATGCCCAGTTCAGTTTTAGCAAGAATTCTGCTTAATCAGGTCAGCAAGAATCTGATCGAATTCCTTGTCTCTACGTTTGACGTTTAAGTCCTTGGCCTGCCTACAGTAAGAATCTTTTTAGGTCAGTTGAGCTGAATTCCCAGCCCTTCAGGTCTCCTCTCAGTAATTTTCCACCCCCAGATGCCCTCGCTCTGCTCCTTGGCTGCACACCCCCAGCTGTCTCAGTGGTGCTCAGAGCTGAGCTCAGTCATACAGAAGCTTCCCTCCCCTACTGCAGGGGTACTGAGTTAAATCTGTGCTTCAACTAGTGTCTGCCTTGATTTCTCTTTAACAACGACAACAACAACAAAAAAAAAACATGTGCAATAATTCCAACCGAATGATGCTTACTTGTTGCAATATCACGCTATGGATTTTTCTGGATAATGCTCCCAATCTCCTGCTTCCTTCTGAGGATATGGAGGTGGGCCTCACTGGTGAGGCTGGAGGGAAGCTCTCAGAGGGTGGGCCCGCCTCTCTGCACGGCCACGTGGAGGAAGCCAGAAGGGGAAGGAGGAGGCTGAGCTGAGGTTGGGGACCTAACTCAGCTGTTGGGCTGCCCTTTTAGAGTAAATTACAGTATGCACACATGTGCACACACATGCATATACACATGCACACCCATGTGCACACACGCATGCACATGCACACACCTGCACACACAGCCCCTTCCCCTGTGCCTCTGCCTAGTCAACTCTTCGGTCAAGGCAGGGCCACTTCCACCAGGATGCTGTCTTGGACCTCACTGACCACATCAAGTGTCCTACCATGGCAGGCCCTCCAAGTAGCACGCTCCCAGCCGCAACTGGGTGCTTGTTGCATGATTCTATGATCACTGTCTGGCTTTGGAGAGTAGGGACACTGTCTGGTTTCCCTCACCATCACCCTGGGCCAAACAGAAGTCTTTGCACATCAAAGGCTTTGAATGACATAAGCTGAGGTAGAGAAAGGAGGACAGAAGGAAGAGAGGGCAGGAGCAAGGGAGGGAGGAAAGGAGGGAGAGAGAGGGCGGGCATGCAGTGTGGGTGCCGAGGTCAGAGCCTGAAGCAGAGGTACCCTGGCAATCAGAGGTGACCTAACACTCCTTTCTGAGGAGGTAGAGAATTTTCCAGTTGGCAGTAGGTGCTCATTTAAGGTTTTAACCAAGAAAAGGCAGGTGATGTGGTCAAATATGCATTTTAGAGAAATCAGTTTGGCTGCTGTAACAGCAGGATGCTACTGAAACAGTCCAACCAGGAGAGTGTGGAAGTCTGAGTTAGAGCAGGGATGGTGACATGGAGAGGAGGAGGTGGACTTAAGAAATGTTTAGACACATTCGGCCAGAAATGTTGACTGGGAATTGATGCGAAGCGTTAGTTAGTGTTCACCAACCACTTACTCCACACTGTGTGTGTGCTAGAGGCTTCCAATTACTATGCCGTTTAATCCTCAAAAACCCAACAGGTAAGTACTTTCCCATTTTGTGGTTGAGAAAAATGAGGCAGGAGAAGTTAGTAATTTGCTGGTTCCAGACCTAAACCCTTGGCCACTGGGTCAGAGAGCTTCCCATGGGAGAGACTCACACTGGATGTGAATCCTATGTCCCTTCATGGAGCTCACAGTCCAGTGTTTTTAACGTTTTTCTTTTTGTCTTTTTTTTTTTTATAAGATGGGGTCTCGCTATGTTGCCCAGGCTGGTCACGAACTCTAAACTTTTTCTTTATAAGCAGCAGAAGTACTACAAGGAGTCAGTCTAAGTTTCTGGCTTGGGCAACCAGGCTGCCAGTGGTGCCATTAGAGTGGAAGAGGAGTCGCTTATCTGGAGTGAGGGCGGAGGGTGAAGGTTCCATTTTGAAGTGTACTTGAGAAGCCCGTGGGGACATCTGGGGATGCTGGTCAAGGGACTCCCAGATGTCCAGTCCAGGAGTCAAGGAGCACCCAGATAGATATTTGGAAATAAAGTAAGGAATTAAAATCGAGGATTAGACAAATGGCTGAGATAAGCAGTTGTCAAAGACATGTTCATTAGAGCTTAGGGTTCTCTGGAGGTGCTTCAGGAGCCAGCAGTGGGAGCTGAGATGGGGTGGCCACGCTTCTCACCCCAACTTCCACCAGGGCAGAGCACAAGGCTTCAGTGCACAATTCCACCAGTTCTGCTTCTAAATGAAGAGTTTAAAATGGATCGATGGACAAATGGATGGATGGATGGACGGACACACCGATGGGACAGGTGGGTAGATGGACAGATCAGGGAACAAAAAAACTGGACCCACTGGACAACGGAGACTTTGGTTCAAAAGGCTCATACAAGCGTCCCAGGCACCCCAACTCCAACCCAGGTGAACTCCATGAGATCACAAGGTTGATTTCAGATCATCCCTCTCCGATAATGAACATTCTGGAAAAATGACTGCCTTGGTTACTGTTTGCTCAGGAATTAATAGGGCAATTCAGAGGCTATGGCCTCTGATGACCCTGAGAGAAGCGAGGGACAAGCCCCCGGTCCCTGAGCACACCCACTTCCTGGGAAACTCACCGAATGCAGGTGGAAGAGGGACACGCATGGCCTTGAGCCCTGTCCACCTACTACTTGCTTGGTAAACCTCTGCCACCTAGTGTGATGGCACTGTGGGGACTGTCTGTGGGCTCACTTATGGGTCTGACCCATGCAGCTGTCTTCAGTAATCTCTGCAAGCAAAGTCTTAAGCAGGAGGAAAAGTGACTTCTGTTCTGTGTCAAAAGCCAGCAAACAAGATAGGATGTTGGAGTGTACTTGAACAGTACACATACACCCTTGGCTTCTTTCTTTCTCTTTTTTTATTTTTTATTTTTGTTTTGTTTTGCTTTAGTAATGAATAAATATGTGTGTACCTATTCCTTCCTAAATTTTGAACGACAGATGTGGATATAAAACTACAAGGGCACCATACCCTGCACATAGTTTGGATGTATTTTTCCTATTTTTGGCTCCAGGAATGTTTGTTCTGGCTGCATCTGGGATGGGGATTTTAAATTAATTTTTCATTTGGTGAGAGAAAGTGTGTCATATTGAAAATGATTCTCGGTGAATCTGCAACAGATGCTGTTGCTTCAGAGTCATCATTAGGTGAACCCACCATCCATGATTCCTATTAAATTTTTTATCAAACTGCTGGTGATTTCCAACTAGATGATTGAAACTAATTTTTTGGAGAATTTACATAAAAAGTGCTTCTCTAGAAATAGGAATATGGGGGCAAATGGACCTTGTCTATTCTCTGCACTAAAAGATAAAACATCTAAGCTCTCTCTCAATGTGACATGTTCCTGTCTTCTCTCACAGTCTCACATCACACCCATTTGTGAGTGGGGAAAAAAAACTGCATCGTGGGAGTAGGAGTCACAGCAGCAGTAGTGGCTACAGCAGTAGGCGCAGTGGCTGTCCATTACAGAATGATTACCATTCTCTAGGTACTACATTAAACCCTTTATACAATTATAGTTCATCTGTTCAACAACAGCCATATAGTATTATCCCCATTTTACAGATGAGGAAACTAAGCATGGTGATAAGCAACCTGCCTGTGGAAATGCAAACTAAGAAGTGACAAAGTCTCTAATTTCACACATATATACACCCTGCCATAGGCTTGCTCCCTAAGAATGCATTAGATTGGAATCAGGCAACGTGGATTCTGAACCAGGATCTGCTATCAGTTACCACAGATAATAATAACTGTAGATATTTATTGAGTGTTTACTACATGGCAGTCACTGTTCTAAGTGATTTGCAAATATATTATTTCATTTGATCCTTACAACTGGGTTATGAGACTTTAGGTTAGGAATCTTGTTCAATCAGCAAATGTTAGAGCTTAGATTCAAACTCAGGGAGTTGAGTTCAGAGTCCCTGCTTTTAACTCTCACACCAACTGTCCTCGAAGGGTGACGCTGGAGAGTTGCCTCTTTCCTCTAGACCAGTGCCTTCCCCTGTATACACTGAAGCCCTTGGGTATATTTCCTGCTCCATGGTTGTGTTGCAAACTACCCCCAAACTTAGTGGCTTAGGTAACACTTTTATTTGGCTCCTGATTTTGTGAGTCAGGGATTCAAGAAGGGCTCTGCTGGGTGGTTCACCTCTGATCCATGGTGGGGTCTGCTACAGTGGCTGAGGCTAGAAGACCCGCTTCCAAGATGGCTTTGTCATCTACATAGCTTGCACCTTGGGGCTCCTTGGCCTCTCTCTTTTCACATGGCCTCTCATCTTTCTCTCTTTTCACCTCCCTGAGTAGCTTAGGCTTCTCATAGCATGGTGGTCTCGGGGTAGATGGGAGTCTTGTATGGCTGCTGGCTTTTCCCAGAGCATGTGATTCAATCCCCCCAGGCAGAAGCTGCAAGGCTTCTTCTGACTTAACCTCAGAAATCCTATAAGATCATTTCTGTCACATTTCATCATCAAGAAAATCACTAAAGCTAGCCCAGATTCAGGGCAGAGAGAACTACCTCTCAGAAGGAGGAGTTGCAAAGAATTTGCAGCTATCTTTCCTTCATGAAATTGCCTTATCTGTAAATTGAGAGTACATTTGTTTACTTCAGTGGCTACAGAGGCATCTCATTTACTAATTCCCATTTCACAGCATTACCGAGTTTATCTCAAATTACTTACCAGTCTCAATAATAACAACAATGATAAAAAGCTATCATTCATTGACCCCTTATACATGCCAGTCACTGTGCACTTACCTATATTAATTCATCTACTCTTCATCACATTATTACTATAATAATTTCCATTTTGCACAGTAGGAAACTGAGGCATGTTAAAGTTAAATAACTTATCCAAGGTCACATGGCTCAGAGGGGGGCAGAGTAGTGAGTTTCCATAGCCTGTGCCTTTAATTTACTCACCGTAGTCTTAATTACCTGGTAAGTTATCATTTGAGGAGAGGGTTCAACTTTTTTTTAAGAAAATGGTAGTACTGGGAGGCTGAGGCAGGAGGATTGCTTGAGATCAGGAGTTCAAGACTAGCCTTAGCAAGAGCAAGACCCTGTCTCTACTAAAAATAGAAAAAATTAGCTGGGCATTGTGACACATGCCTATAGTCCCAGCTACTTGGGAGGCTGAGGCACAAGGATCTCGAGCCCAGGAGTTGGAGGTTGCAGTGAGCTATGATGACATCACTGCACTCTACCCAGGGTGAGAGAGTGAGACTCTGTCTTGAAAAAAAGAAAAGAAAAGAAAAAAGGAAAGGAAAGGGAAGGGAAGCGGAGGGGAAGGAAGGGGAGGGAAGGGAAGGGAAGGAAAAGAAAATAATGGTAAATCCACTGGACTAGGTGATCCCTAATGATTCTACTTCTTTAGATTTGACAACCCCAAGAACAAAGAAAAACCAACAGAAACACAGTATTACAGGGTGGTAAGGCAAGCAGGTGCTAGAGCTAGACGGCTGGCGGGTTGAATCCTGGAGGAGAGAGTGAGAGACCATGTGGTGGAGCACAGAGAAGGCAAACCTGTGAGTGAAGAAGTCATTTGGGCATCCGCCCCAGTCAAGCCTTCATTTGACTCCAGCTCCAGCCACCACCCACTCCAATTACATGAGAGACACAGAGACACAAGTGATAACCACCCAGCTGATCCCAGTCAACCTATGGAGCTGTGAAAGATAATAACAAACCATTGTAGGCCCCTGGGTTTGGGGTAGTTTGTTGTGCACTAACAGATAACTAGAACACTGGCTCTGCCTCTTATTCTCTGTATCACCCCAGGTAAGTCACCTGCCCTTTTTGGGCATCAGTTTTTCATCTGTAACATGAGGATAGTAATAGTGCCTCCCTCAGAGAGTTGGTGTGAGGATTAAAGGGGTAAGGCATGCAAAGTATTTTAAATAGTACTCTATAAAAGTGAGCATGTACTCCTAAAAAGTCAATTATATTCACATCCATCAGGATGGTTACTATTAAAACAAAACAAAACAAAAAATCCCAGAAACAGCAAGTGTTGGAGAGGACGTGCAGAAATTGGGACCCTTGCACATTGCTAGTGGGAATGTAAAATAGCACAGTCTCTATGAAAAACAGTTTGGCAGTTCCTCAAAAAATTAGAAACAGAATTATTATTTGACCCAGCAATTCCACTTCTAGGTACATACTCAAAAGAACTGAAAGACTTGACTCAAACAGATATTGGTACACTCATGTTTATAGCACCATTATTCACAGTAACCAAAAGGTTGAAGCAACCCAAGTGTCTAGCAACAGATAAATGAATAAACAAAATGTATTTAAATGTAAAATGTAGTCTATATGCACAATGGGATATTATTCAGCCTTAAAAAGGAAGAGAATTTTGACACATGCTATAACATGGATGAACCTTGAAGACATTACGCTAAGTGAAATAAGCCAGACACAAAAAAACAAATATAGTATGATTCTACATATATGAAGTACCTAGAATAAGCAAATTCATAGAGACAGAAGTAGAATGGTGGTTGCCAAGTGCTGGAGTAGGGGTTGGGAGAGGACAGAAAATTACTGTTCAATGGGTATGAAGTTTCGGTTTGGAAAAATGAAAAAGTTACAGAGATGGATAATAGTGATGGTTGCATAACAATGCGAACGCACTTAATGTCATTGAACTATGCACTTAAAAATGTTTTTTAAGTCAATTATGATTGTTATGGCGAGAGGTAATTTTTTTTTTTTACTTTTACACACCTATTAGTATGGCTAAAATTTTTTATTTATTTATTTAATTCAGGATATTATGGGGGTACAAACATTTGGGTTATATGTTATGACTTTGCCACACCCAAACCATGATTTGAGGCATGCCTTTTCCCCCCTACAACGCTCACCACGTCCATTAGTTGTGAGAGGTAACTGAGGCCAGTTAAGTAAGCAGGGACACTAATTTCACTCATTGCTAAAGTTCAGTAACATGCAAAAGTCTTGGAAAGGTGACACTTTGGGGGCTTGACTTTCAATTTCAAGATGGCAGGATGAAGAAGTATCTGTCCTCTTCTCCTCTCAAAAATCAATTCACAACAAAAAGGAGAAAAAAAAGAGACCAATATGCAGTTTTGGTGAAACTGTATCACTGAACCAAAATATATGAAGTGATAAAATAGATTGAGTGAGGAGAAAAAAGTTAAATCTCAGTTCTGACAGAGGGAGACATTACTGAAAAGTAAGTGGATTTTCCCTGGGAACCCTAGAAATACTCAGTAACTTGAGGTACCAGGTATAGATGTAGACAAGGCTGAGGTAAGGGTGAAAACAGGGAGACTGCTCTAAAGTCGAGGTCAGGAGCTGTTAGACTCTTAGGTTTTTGCTCTTCTTTAACCCAGCACAGGGAATTGACTGCCCCATCCTCTATGCCTACAACTATTATAGATGTGGGTATATTTTCTGATGCAAGCATTCTGGAGTCAAGAGCATCAGGCCCTGTGCAAGGAGTAGACATTTATGCTGAGGAAATTTCCTGGAAGGGAAAAAATGGAGAGGAAATAGGAAAGAAAAAATAAGAAAATTGGAAGATCAATCCAGGAGGTCTTACAGGTGACTAAGAGATTTCCAGAGAAAACAATAAGGAATAAATTAGCAAAGAAAAAGCATAAGAAAATTTCCTAGTACTAAACATGAGCCCAACCCACACTAAGACTCATTGTCTTCAAACTCCAGAACCAGAGACAGAGAAGATCTAAATGCATTCAGACAGGAATAAAATGTCACACACAAAGGATCAGGTATCAGTGTGGCACTCTACTTCTCAACAATGATAGCAGAAGCCAGAAAACAATTAAACAATACCTTCAAAATTCTGTGTGAAAACATCTAAAATTTCATACCCAGCTAAACTATCCACCAGGCTGTGGGTAAAATAAGACACTTCCAGACATGCAAAGCTACACAAAGTTACTTCCCTTGGACTCTATAGGAAACTACAGGGGAGGGAAGTCCAATAATATGGGGAATTAAATTAAGGAAAAAGAAGACATGGGATCAAGGCAACAGAGAATCCAGCATAGCAGAAAAGCAAAGGGAATTCTAGGATAATGGAATGGAGATCCTAGGATGAAATCTGTGCAGCAGGCTTAGAGAGGGACCAGGTCAGCTGAGGGCAGAAGGGAAGGCTCTGGGAGAGAGAAATCAAGGAGAAAAAAATGGAACTGATAGATTATCTGACAGGTTTGGCTCAGTGGAAAATTGCATTGAGAGGCATTTTATAAAGCTGTTGGAGAATATAGGAAGACTAAGACAAAGATTCAAAATAAACCCAGGAAATGGGAAAAGGAAGATTTTATAAACAAGTTGAGAATAGAGGAAATATAATCATAGAAGTATAAATATAATACACTCCCTAGCTCAGCAGTAAACAATATTTACATAATCATAATAATAAAAACAATAATAATGACAACAAAATGTGAAATTATATTATTTGGAGAATAGGGAAAAGAGAAAGAGGGATGTGAAAAAGTCAGAAATCCTCACCTATGCATAACATGAAAGCAACAAACATTGTCCAAAATGAATCATCCATGAGATGAAACACGGATATGATTTAGAAACATGGAATACCAGAACAAACAGCTGAAAGAATTCAGAGGTGGTTGCTTCTGAGGAGCAGGGTGGAGGTACAGAGGAGCGGGGCAGTGCTGTTTTCTGTCAGCATTATTTTTTTTTTCACATGGTTCTTAGTGTGCAAGCATTATTTGATGTTTAAAATACACATGTGTATTACTTGGTTGAAAATAAAAATTATTTAAAAAATAAAGCATGGCTTCTCTCTGTACTTTAAAAATAATGTAATTTTCTTAAATTCAAGTGACAAAAGTAAAAAAATAAATAAAAATAAATGTAATTTTCATATCAATTGTATTAACTCCCAATATCTCAAGAGAGTATCAGTTGTCCAAAGTGAATGAGAACAGCAAGCCTTCCTTAAAGACCCTTAGGAAACGTGCCCAGGCTTTTAAGTCTATTGGAAGAAACACCTCCATATCCCAGCCCCCACCCCACCCCCAGCCACGTGGACTGGGCGTTTCAAGGCTCTCAAACTGACTCCTTCTACCTAATTCAGCCTGCCCCTTTCTTCTCTAGAAGCTTCAATTTTCTTCAAACAGAGTCAGCTGTTTTAAAACTGAAGAGGTCAGATGTGAGTGCTATTTCAGGGTGCTCACATTTGGTGGAAATGATTCAGCCAGGTTTGGATTTATTTCCTGAGCCAGGTAAACATGAAATCTCTCCAGTTCAAAATATCACAGGCAGAAAAAAATTCCCCTCTCCCTCTTCCTCTCTCTCTCTCTCTCTCACGCACACACTTTTTTACCAAGTCCAGCCGGCTGAATTTATTACCCAAGTAAGATTTATCTAACGTTTTCATAAAAATCCCCAGCCTAAGGATTATATGCATGTCAGTATCGTTGTGAGCAATTTGATGTTGAAACAGATTTGCAGTACAAGCCTGTCTATCTGGATTGATTGGAAACAGGCACACAGGGCAATGTAGAAAAATCTAGATAATCCACAGTTATCTGCGCTCCTTCCCTCTGCGGAAAAGGGCTGGAGAGGTCGCCTAGCATACTGAGGGCACTGATGTCAGGGTTTATTCTAAATCTCCAAAGATGTAACAATCCAAGGCTGTTTATATTGATCAACAGCATGCATGGAAGTTAACATAAATCAATTAGCAAAATGTACAGGCGGCAGCGATGGCCAAACTATGCTATGTAAATAAAAGTTTTAAGTACAAAACATGATGATAAAATCTATTAACCACGCTCGGCCCTGCCAAGTTCCTCCGTGACCTTCAGCAGTGGAATGTTCAGCTGTCACTCAGAGGCCTCTGCCAACTCCTGAGGACAATCTCGCATTGCTAGATGCCGGGGTCATCTCAGAACCTAACCCCAAGTCCCATTTATAATAACAACGACAAAGTACATCTATGCCACACTTGACAATTCGCCAGCCCCTTTCAAATGCTTTATTGGTTGACGTGGTTCTTCCTGTAAGTCCAGGGAGCTTGACAAGAGACCAGATCACAGGGTGATCAGGGAGTTGGCTCTGCAATTTACCATCTTGTCTGAATGCAGGCAAGTTAATTTCTCTCTGATAGATACATTTTTCTCAAATAGCTGTTATTGTAATCCCCACTTCTACAGATGCCAAGATTAAGGTGGAGGATGAGTAATTTACAAAAGTAAGTGGGAAAACAGGGATTCAAACCCAAATCTATCTGTCTCATTTCCAATCCCATGCTCTACCTTGCACTGTTTCCTGCTGCAGATTCCCGGCCTCACCCGCAGCTTCATCACAGGTATGACCTGGGGCAGGGTCACCTGCAGCCCTTGGAGCACGGAGACCCTGCCCGCCAGGACTCTCTTCGGTGAAGCCCACGGAGGAGATGCTGGTGTCTAAGGCTGTCACTCAGCTCCCAGCATCCTACTTCCACAACCCAACTGTGATCCTGCAGCAAAAGGGGAGAACAACCTGGAGGCATGTCCCTTTTGCTCTCCTCCAGCCTCATTCTGTCGAGGTCGCCTGTCCCAGGTGCGGTGCCTTAAACATGCATGTACCTGCTCAGGGACTTTGCCCTCGCTGCTCCCTTGGCCTGCACCTTTATTCCCCCAGACAGCCACAGGGCTAACTGCTTCACTCTTCCAATCACCGCTCCAGGGTTAACTCGTCAATGGTTCTACCCTCGCCCCCCTACTTAAAATCACAACTGTACCTCCTCTGTCCCAGCCCCTAGACCTCCCCTCCCTTGCTCTGTTTTTCCCCTTAGCCCTTAGTGCCTTCTTATGTGACTTATTTATTATGCTCATAGTGTATTACCTGTCTCCCATCACTAGATGTAAGTTGCATGAGTGCAGGAACTTTCTGTCACTTTTGTATTCACTGAGTGTCCTAAGTGCCTAAAATAGAGCCTGGCATACAGTAGGCGCCCAACAAATCTTATTGAGTGAATGAATAGGCAGATGGATGCATGGATGGGTAGGTGTGTGGATGGATGGGTGAGTGTGTGGACAGATGGACAAAGGCATAGACAGGTGGATGGATGGACTTGTTCTGCCTTCTCCTTTAGATTCATACCAAGGTATGGGCTTCCTTCTCAGGCTTCTTCCTGACAGTCATGTGGACACCAGATATTTCAAGCCCCTCCTTAAGCTCGCTCCCCAGGTAGTCTGTCTGTCATTCCCTAGCACCTAAAGCCCTCAGGGTGTACACACGTGCCAGGGCATGTACACAGTGGACCCTAAGCTTTCAGTAAAACACAGGCCCATTAGAGAGCAGCCTAAACAAACTCACTGGCGCAGAAGCACTACTCCACTCAGCCAAGGCCTGCAGGGTGGGGACACAAATGAAGAAACCAACTTGGGCGACCCGGCTAGAAGACTTAAGAGGCTTGATTGAGCCCCATTTCTCCGCGATGTCAGTGGCTTGTTTGTGGCTAGGTTGCCACCATGCCAAATTTACTGTGACACACTGACAGCTGCTTCTGTGCTGCGGTTCTTGGAAACGGCTGGAGGAGGCAGACACTGCTAAATCAAAGGTTCTTTCTCCCTGCAAACCACTGCCGCTGCCTGGGGAGCTGGGCCTTGCATCCGGGACTCAGGGTTCTAAGCTGGGTGCCTATTCCTCCCCGGGCCAACAAGGGGAGTTAAGACAGAACAAACAGAATGGAAGAATAGTTCCAGATAAGAGTCAGTGCAGAGATTTCTCTGCTTGATACAAAAGCATCAAAAATGGCATTTCTACCCCAGTAGGGAATAGCTTTAGTGAACTTAGACAAGTAAGGAGCAGCCCGCACGTTGAGTGTGGGTGAAGGTAGTTGGCAGCCTGCCAAGCAAACAGGATGTCTGACAGCAAGCAACCGGATAAATAAATGACCATGCGTCTTAACAGGGACTACCATGTAGTAGTGTTAAAACTAGTATTGTAGAACTGTACTTATTGGCATGGAGCGATGTTTATGATGTATTCAGTGGAAAAAAGTAGGTTATAAGATAATCTGCACTGTATTCTCCCATTTATGTTCAGAAAATGTATGTACATAAATAGACCTAAAAAGATTGCCAATAATTCCTATGGATGATGAGGTTCTAGGTGATTTAAGTATCTATTTTACTACATTTTATGTTTTTCTTTTCTCTTTTTTCCCCCCTTCTTTTTAGAGACAGGATCTTGCTCTGTTGTCCAGGCTGTAGTGCAGTGATGCAATCATAACTCACTGCAGCCTTGCACTCCTGAGCTCAAGCCATCTTCCTGCCACAGGCCCCCAAGTAGCTGGGATTAACAGGCACGAGCCACCATTCCTGGCTATTTTACTGCATTTTCTAAATTTTCTATAACGTGTAACTTTCAACATGCAGACTTCAGGTTAATTCATGGAAAGAACCTTCCCGTGCATGGAATAACACACTCAACCAGCATGAGCAGAACACGCAGATGCTCTACTCACTGAGGCACTGCCTGAGTCACACTGAGCCTGAGCAGCCACACACTTTTGTCTCTAGAGCTGAGTTAGTTTCTCCCAATAAAGGTCTTAGCCATCCCAGCTTCCTTCCTCCCCAAACTGCTGAAGTCCCCATATGTCTTGGATGAAGTTGTGACATGAACCCCTCTGTGCCGCTCAGCTTCTGCCACCATGAGAAACTCCAGCCTGTCCCAAAGGTGTACCTTTATGCCTCCTCTCTTTTGCATATGCTGTATCCCCTGCCAGGGATGCTTCTGCCTTTCTTGGTTTGCCTAGAAAACCTCTATTCGTGCTTCAAAACCCAGCTCAAATAACACCTCTTCTATGAAGCCTTTCTAGACTCTCTTAGAGAATCACTTCTAAAGATCTTTGTATTTACCTCCAGCTAATGCTGACTTCAGACAGGCCTGAAGCATGAGCCTGCTGAGGGGTACTCCTAAAAAATGGTTTTACTCCATCTCACAGAAAATATATTAAGAGATTTTTTTCTCCAGAAAATATTTTCAACTGAAGAATGGGCAGACACATAACTACAAACTCTAGTTGGGGGAGTAAGGAAAGGTGGATAAGAGAGTCCAAAAGTCCCCATGAGAATTGCAAAAGAAACTTCTCACACCTGGGCAAACCCTTGCTTTAGGGAGGTGATTCATCTTCAGCTGTATGTCCCCAGGAGGCATTTGGAGACCCTTGGAAGCCATCCCTCCATCTGAGAGCACTCCATTATTTCCTGCTTCACGAAACCCAGCCTTTGGCATTAAGGAAACCATATATCCTTGAATGGCGTCTATTGGCAAATTTTTGTCAATCACAACACAATCCCACTATGGCACCTGCAGAGCTCCCCATCACACTGTAGTGGACTTATCTGTCTTCCCTTCCCACCAGATTATGCTCTAGTGAGACCAGACAGGACAATGTGGTTACACCTCCTGATGTCACTGTAGAGTGAACAGAAGAAGGTATGTATTGGGAAGAAGGAATGCCTTTCTGTTACCTCTCACCTGAAAGCACATCTACTGAGAGCTTTGTCACACTGCCTCTGCTGGGCTGAGAGCCCAAACCTTCCCCCATTGCTGTCACCTGCCCAGTCAGAGTCCTCTAGTGTTCCTGAGAAGGCCACCTCTGATTCAGAGCTTAATACATTCTGCCAGTCTTAACTGGATGAAGAAAGGGCAGCTGAGCCAAGCCTCATCCCTTAATTACACAGAGCAGGCTGATAATCAAAGAATAATTGGATTGATGGCATTTTGCATTCTGATCAGGCACTAAATGCACCCAATGAACCGTGAACTCTCTCTTCTGGTTGTGTGTTAAGTCTGTAGCATTACGTGTATAATCTAGGAAAAAATTATAAATGCACAGAAGTCCATCAACAAGCATTAATGGCCACTAGGATTTTCAAACCCAGCACATTTAATTCAGAGTGTAAGTGGCAAACGCCTTGTTCAGTTGAAAAACAAAGAACCAAATTGTGCGTGACCCAGCTCGGCACCTTTGAATTATGCCATTTGTTAAGTATACTCCGCGTACATACAATTAATCCAATTTGGCTCCATGGAAAAAGAAATCACTTCCTTTAATGATGCAATCTTAGAATTAACCAATTCTGTCCTTAGCCCACACTCTCTTGTTGCAAGCAGCCATGCTTTTTGATGTCTCCTGGGGACCCTTGAAAAGTCTTCCCAAAGGCACAGAAAAACCAACAACGGAAAAAGATCACTTAAAAGGAAACATCAGCTTGTATCTTCTTGCATTTAAATTGGTCGTGATCATGAGCATTTGTTTTCCTTTGTGGTAAGGGTCCAGGTCTAGCTTTGCCATTATGCACAGCCACCTGACACAGGCTGTTGGAAAAAGCAAGGCAAAAGGAGCATTTGTCTAACATTCGTATAAGAGATTTACTTTTAGATGACATTCTTAGTATAGCCAATAACTCCATTCAGCAATCGAAGACTTACAATAGAAACAACAGCCTTGCTGGGCCCAACATCATTCCAGCCTAGATGTTTCCACGGACATTCCCTTGGACTGTCCTGCCTTGACTGGAAGAAGTGAAAATCTGCTAACTCCAGCTCCAGCGAAGCATGAGCAGGGTTAATTGAGGAATAAATGCTTCTCAAGTTTACTTCTCTTTACAAATTCTGAGCTTCCCATGCATGTGTTTAAGGAGGCAAGAAGCAGAGAGGAACCATTTTTGTTAGGGAAAGGTTTCAACTTCAATTTCACTTGCTTTGCTTGGCATGGGCTTCTAGAAGTTTTGCAATGGCTGCTGTGATTGCATATTCACCTAAACTTCGCAGTAGGCTGGAGGACCTCACATGACTCAGGTTTTGTTTCTGTCCCATTCCAAAGAAGAGGCAAGATAAGAAGTCGTGAACAGACTTTAAATTACCTTGCAGTGGCTCTGCACAGCTTACAAAATAAAATCACCAAGTTCTTGGGCAAGGTTTTTCAAAAGTCTGTCCTTACAGCCCTATCCCCAGTGTATAGCTTGGCACTTGCACTGCCAGGGAGAGGTGAGGCCTGTGGTTCGGTCAGCAAGGGGGAAGGAAGCAAGTCCTCGGTACCAACGAAGCTGCTTCACTGTCTCCAGAAACTTCACAGCCACCCCCATCCCAGGATTATGGCACTCAGAGCCTCCTGGTTTGACTCTGACCCCCCTGGGCACTTTGCCACCTATTTCCTGTGCCACCCCTAGTACTGGAGACAAAGCCAAGTCATTCCTCTGTGGCTCTCAAGTGCTGTCCCCACCTACCCTGGTCCCTCTTCTCCTCCTGGGTCATGCCAGCTGTCAATCTTCCCCATCACTGGCTTCTCCTTTGGCTTTGTCTTATTTTGCTGGGTTTTTCCCTTGGATACATTAGTGGCAGCCACAGAGTCTGAACAAGATGGCATCTCCTGTGAAGTTCTTCCACTCACCACCAAACGTCTTTATGTGTCAAGCACAGTGTCAGGCAGACAGAGGAGGAGAGCAGAAGCCTGGAGGCCAGAAAATACATGACCCTTGGGGATACTGCAAGTTGCCTGGTTTCTTGGTACACCCAGGGTACAGAGGGCAAGGGCAGCAGAGTGGGTGGTTAAGAGTCCAGGGCCTGGGGCCACCCTACCCTCACCTGAAGCCTCTCCAGCACCGGTCAGAGTTGTTGGGAGGACCCAGGGAGATGATTCCTGTGACACATCTGGCACTTGGTGCATGCTTGGTAAATTCCAGCTCTCATCATTATCAGGTCATGGCCATTTTCACTATTACTCTAAGTAGAGGCCAGAACACACAGAAGTTATATACACTCTAAGAACTTACAGTACCTCCTTGAAGGCATCCAGAGCCCATCAAAGGAGCTGAGCTAGGATGGTGGTGTAACTATGTTGGAAGTTCAGAGCAAGCACTCTGGTAGCTGTGTGCAGGATGGATTGAAAATGGGCCAGACTGAGAAAGGGAAAAGCCAGGAGGCTGCTGCAGTAGTTTCAGCAAGAGAAGACAGGGTTCCAAGTGAAGGTGGTGCGGGGGCGGGGAGAGAGACAGAGGTTGGTGGAGTCTACAGATGAGGAGGAGATATTGAGACAGGCTGCAGGGTACAGGATACAGTGGCTAAGAGCACATGCTCTGGGGCCAGCCAAACTGGATTCAAACCTCTTCATGTGACCCTGAGTGAGTAATCCACCTTTCTGATACCTCAGCTTCCCAATCTGTGTATACTGAGGATAATAAGGAATGCTACCAATCTAACAGGTTTGCTGTCAAGGCTGCATTTGCTAATGCATGTAATACCCTTAGAATGGTGTCTAACACAGCAGGCATGCAGTAAATGTTGCTTATTGTTAAAATAAATGACTGGACTCAATGATCCATTAGATAGATCACAGGGGAGGAGTCTAAGAAGAGCCAGGTAGCTGGGAGATGGGATGCTGTTTTCTGTGGAGAGGGACCACAGGAGAAGTAGCAGGTTGAGGGGACAAGGGGAAGAGTAGGTATCAATGATCTTTTAACAACCAGCCAGCCAGACGATAACATACAAGTTACCCAATTGGGGAATGATTTTGTTTGGGTAAAAAAGAAGTTTGTTCCAGCAGTTCAGGCCAATGTCGGGTATATAAGGATGGTTTTGTTACACAGGAAAACCAAGTTTCTTTAGACTTTCTCTCAAGCACAGAGACTCAAGATTTCTACTCTACACATTGCCCAGGGAGGAAGGCAAACTGAGCTACCTCCTTCTTCGCCCGACATCGCAAGCTGTCAGTCCTCATGTCCTTGAAGCAGAGTTTCAAGAAACTTTCAGCAATTCACGAGATAAAAGCAGCGTCAAAGAATCAGCCACAATATCAAAACTACGACACAGGGATGCGTTGCCATGACAACACAACTCCATTATTTTCAAATCCTACGGCAGAAATCTAGCCAGCAATAGAACTGAACAAAAGCAGGAAGCTTTCTGCCTTTTATTCATGGGAGGAAACAGTGAACATCCTAAAATGTACCTTTTCCTTTTCTTTCGAAAATTAGAAAAGGTCAAAGCTACAACTTCTCCAAGCATTTCTGTAACAAAGAGAACCATTCTCTGTCTACATGGAACAATGAATTACATCAGTATCGGTGGCCTGCAACATCTTGCCTGAGTATCCTTCATCTGGCTATGGCTAGCCACTCTGTGGAGGTTAGCTCATAAATCCTCATGACAAGGGAAGGAAACAGAAATTATTTGTTCTAAGAATCCTGCATATACTACTGATTGATATTTTTGTATATAATTATATTAATGCTTGTCCCTATTGCAGTCTGACTTACTGATACCCACATGGTAATGGTACATACTTTTCATGTACCTCCAAATCCCACCAAATGAAATACATGCCTGTTAATTACACCTAGCTCATAAGTAAATAGTAGTCATGTCTCCAAACATCAGTACTACCATTTGGCATGCCAGGCAGTACATGGAAGCCCTATAACAACAGCCTTTCAACGAATTCCTAGTATATTTTTGAGGAAGGAAGGTATTGTATCAATTTTCAAGTCAGGAGAAACTGTGGGCACAAAATAGATCAGAGGTTTGCACAAAGAAATAAAGAAATTCAGGACCTTAAAATAAACATTCATTAAATACCTACAGTGCAGCAGTTGCTAGGTCAAGAGATGTAGTTGCTAGTTTAAAGGAGATTGTAAATTCAATTTTCCTGCGTACATAAAGCAGGCAGTTCCCCTTACACTTGTAAAACCTGCAAAGTCATTTTATTTTAGCACCCTGTCCTTAAATCCTTAGTAACTTGTGGAACCCTCATTCTTGCAACTCTTTACCCTGGTAATAAACATCCATCTGCCCAAGGTGGCAGAGAAGTGGTTATAACTCGAGGAAAATGGATAGATTGGGGTAGGTGGGTGGGTGGGTGGGTGGGTGTGTGTGTGTGTGTGTGTGTGTGTGTGTGTGTGTGTGTATACATTGTCGCTTTTTTCTCTTTCTTTCACATTCCAAGGCAAACCTTTGGAAACTGTGGGCAGGAGCTAGCTTTTACAGAGGACATATTTGACACTGGAATATAAATATTTTTAATGAATGTAAAAAGTCAAAAGAGGTCTCCATAAATTGAAAGCAGAAATGATAAATCTGTATTGGTCTTTAATTTAAAATAAAAAATCCAAAAGATAAAGAAGGAGTTGTGTCGTGTGTCTCAGCTCTAACCCAGCTGGGCTGTGGGCAACATCCCAGGCTCCCCTCTCAGTCCCCAGGGGCTACCACAGAGGCGGGCGTGTGGTAGGAATGCACTTTGTTAATATCCAGCTGGCTAGCCGGTTGTGCATAGGGAGGTGATTAGATGGCAGACAAATTTGAGCTCCAGGATACAACACATCGCATCTCAGGCTATAACATGAGCAAGTCTCTGGCATATACAATTTGAAGAGCACGATGCTGAATCATTCATTTATAGAAGTCTGTGCACACCCATCAACCTCCCATCAGAATGAAGAAACAAGCCATTTGGAGTGTCAGCAGCATTCACCTACGGGCAGTTTCCCAGACGCCCATTTTTACCGTAAATAAAGAGTTGTGCCCCAAAGCTTGAAGAAAGAGGCCAGTGTGTGCTAAAAAAGCTGTGCAGAGTTTGGGGAGAGAGAAGCTGCTCCAATAAGATTACCAAAGCTCAGACTAAGCTTGGCAGCATGTGAACCTCGCCAGGAGTGGCAGATTCAAGGAACATAATCTCATTTGGCGGAACCAGTTTTCCCACCATTGCTACAAAGAGAATAAAGAAAGGCAAAAGCTGGCTCATTTGGGGCCAGATAAACCTGTTGGCATGCCCTATGACTTTTCTCCAAGACTAACCCCCTTAGGAACCACAATTCCTAAAACCAGACCTGCAAAGTTGCAGGTGGAGTCATTGCAGCCTTAGAGAGACATAGTTGGGTGCTGAAAAAAAATTCAATTGGACAAAAAGGGAAATATTCAACATAAGTCATCATATTGGCAGCCACCGCTTGTCCCTCCAATATTTTGGCAACACTTTTTATTTTTTAAAATCCAAACGATTATAATTATGAGTTAACTATCTGACGAGACAGCTGACTGTAGACCTGTGAAAAGCAATTATTTTGACATTGATTACTTTCTATGTTGGAGCAGAGTATTGTAATTGTAGTTTGCTGGAAGCTATTGCGCAACCTTCTCTGATGTGCTCCCAATTTGGCTGGAGTTAATTAATGAGTGTTGGGGGGGAAGGGGGAAGCCAGCATGTAACTTAACATACAAATTAATTGACATGAACTAAATTAATATGTTTAATTTAAATGTTATTAATTTACCAAACAGAGAGAAACAGGCTCGGGGTTTAGGGAGCTATGGCATTAGCATCAGCTACAGGGATGTCACCCGGTTACCGTGGCAACTGCCTGATTAAGCTTCCAGCAGAAGCCAGTGCATCGGGTGGGGCCGAGGAGCAGTGGGCAGAGGATTCCAGACATCAAACAGAAAATCAGAAATATCAACTAGAACCAAGCGGTGCTTTGAGGATGGGATTCAGAGGAAGCTGTTTATCCGCAGGGGGATTTGGGCTCCAACCTGCAACCAAAAACAGGCAGGATTTGAAATCCAACACACCGTCCTTTGGATAAAGTATTTACCCTAGGAGAAGCAGGTTTATGATAGGACATCAAGATGATTTTCATGTCCCCAGATGCCCCGACCTTATTTTAGCTTCCCATGTTTTGCACATGCTGTTCCTTCTTCCTGGAGCACACTTCCCGTACTCTCTTCCCCTGCCTCCCCTCCAAGCCTGTTTCAGGTCTCAGCTTGGACATCGCTTCCCCACCCCTGCCTGGCTGTTCCTCCATAAGCCCACAGCACCCACTGTATCAGAGCAATTGCCACTCAGCAATGTTATGGTGAAGTCCCTCCTCTGCCCTCTCCTGGACTGCAAGCTTCCTGAGGGCGGGGCTGTGCTGCCCACTCTCCAGCTGCAGTTCTTGGACCTGGCCGCTTGTTAGAAATGCAGGATCTCAGGCTAGGCCCCATACCTATTGAATCAGAATCTGCATTTAACAAGATGCCCAGGAGATTCCTATGCACATGAAAGGTTAAGAAACAACACTCTACACCATGGCTTCCCCAGAGCAGGGCAAATGGCAGGCACTCAACAAGTATTTTTAAATCAAACCTTCTCTTTATATCTAAGCTTTGTCCTACCGTAGGTGGCTAGATGAATCCAGAGAAACAAGCAGCTGGGCCGTCATTTCTTAATGCAGTGAAGCGGGCTGGCAGCGCATGCATGGTGCTAAGATGGGATCTGCAGCCCCCGCCATAAGGGCTTCCACCCTTGCTCTGCCACTCTATAAACTCAAGTAAATTACTTAACCACGCTGTGCCTCAATTTTGCCATCTATAAAATGGGGATAATATCGAAGAGATATTTACTTGAGCATCTGCTATGAGCCACTCACTGTTCTAAGCCCCTGGGAGTCATCAGTGAACAAAACAAAACAAAACAAAACCTCTGACCTCTTATTGGGAGGATTAAATGAAATGATGCATATGAAGAATTTAGCCCGGGACACAGAGGTTTAATATATTATCATTCTTCATCTCTAAAGCTCTTTCAAATGTCCTTTTCCTTCATACAAACACATTTGCTTTGCTTCCCCAAATAGAGTTTTACAGTTGTAACTGTGGACCATCTTGCTTTCATAAGCTAAAGATGAACTCAGCAGGGGCCGGGGTGGGGGCAGGATTGGGAATGTGGACCACTCCTCCCATAGCACAGCTCTGAAACGCTTTGTACCCAGTCGAAGAGTTTATAGATAGAGGGTGATTATTATCATTATCACTATTGGAAAGACAAGCAACAGAAATGCAGGTGGTCCATTGGAGAGGTTAGATGGAACCCAATGACAGAAGGCTCTGGAACCAATGTGGTAGCCATGAGTCATATGGGCTATTTAAACTGAATAGGAGTAAAGTTAAATAAAATTTAAAATTCAGTTCCTCAGTCACACAAGCCACATTTTAAGTGCTCAATAGCCAGATGTGACCAGTGGCTACTGCATGGAACTGTGCAAACATAGAACATATCCATCATGGCAGAAGGTTTTATTGGACAGCGCTGGTCTACATGAGTGTTTCTCCAACTTTAGTGTGCATGTGAAAATCCTGAGATCCTGTTAAAACACAGATTCTGATGTAGTAGGTTTGCAGTAGGGCCCAGAATGCTCCATTTCTGCTCCCAGGTGATGCTGGTGAGGCTGGTCTACCAACGGTGCTTTGAGTATCCAGAATCCAGAGTCATAATGAAGAGGCAGAGATGGAAAGATAAAGAATTTCCAAATCTTACACAGACCTGAGTAGAGCACCCTTATAGATTATGGCTCACTTGGCACATGACCAGTGAGAAGTGGTCATTTTCAGAGGAACAGTAAGAATCTACTGTTGAGTAAGATACATAATGATAGCATTCATGACCACCCCAGTCTACAGATACAAATGCAAGGAACATCTTCCCTCATGGGCCAACTCAACAGCAGCCTGTTCTGCTTGGAACTCTGGAAGAAACCAAGAAAAAATTTAGTGGAAGGACAGAGAAGTTGTGCCTAATGATCTTAATCCCAAGACAAAGAAGACTTGCTTTGCTCTGACCCAAGTTTTCTTTAGTACACCACCAAATCACTGACCTCATTTGGAGTATTTTCTAAGGCTATTCCTTCCCTCCTTGGATCCCTGGCCTTCAACCCTACCTGTATGTTAAAATCAGCTGGGAACATTATTAAACACACCATGCCAGAAGTTGGTTTAATTGATCCGGGGTGGAACCCAAGCACCAATGCCTTTTAAACATTCCCTGGTTTATTCTGATGTGCAGCCAAGGTTGAGATTCCCTACTTTGAATAGTCCAGCTTCCTTGTCCAAATGTGCCACTCCCTCCCTCAAGTGTATCCCGTGCCTTGACTGCTGAATTCTGCCAGCCTGGATTTGAACTTGCTATGAACCCCACACCTGCTCCAGAACAGCCCTGCAGGATTTACCTTCCAGTGCCATGCACCCTCACAAGGTGAAAGGCACCCTCTCCCCCGTCCCCGCCCCTTGCCAGTTGACTGTTGTCACAAGGAGAGGGAATGAACATATCTCTTGATTTCCCCAAATTAATTAAACAGACATGACACCAGCAGATTATTTTTAAAAGAAATAAATCATCAATAGCCTAACGGCCAGGGAGGAACTTGCTGTTTTATTTTTCTGTTTCCGCTTAGTTTTTGTGCATGAACACATGTGATCTTTCAAATAATTTTGATATTTTAAAAGAATTTTATATGAGCAGCATCTCCCATGATGCTACATAGATTTCATGGCCATCACTTTAAACGGCTGCATAAACTTTCATTGAGATGATTAATCATAATTTACTTCCACATTGTTGGGCGTTTGGGTGGCCTTCAATTTGTCATTGTTGATAAACAAGGTTGCACTGAGTATCTTTCTGCATCGAGCTTTTTCTGGGTCATGGGCCTGAAGGTTTTCTCTTGTCAGCACCACTTACATTTCTTTTTTTTTTTTTTTTTAATAAAGCTAACATTTTATCGGTATATTTTTAGAAGCACAATTAAATTATATAACTTAGAAACCTAGAATTAAAATTTAAACTCCTGCTTTCAGAAACTTATTGAACACCAATGCTAGACACTTGTAATTTTTATATGCATTTCTTTTTTTATTTCAGATTATTACAGGGGTACAAACACTTTGGTTACAGAAATTGCCTTTGCACTACCCAAGTCAGAGCTACGAGCATGCCCAACCCCAAGACATCACGCACCGCACCCATTAGGTGTGAATTTGCCCATCCCCTCCTCCCCTCCCACCTGCCTGACACCCAAAGAATGTTACTTCCTTATGTGCACGTAAGTGTTGAGCGGTTAGTACCAATTTAATGGTAAGTACATGTGGTGCTTGTTTTTCCATTCTTGTGATACTTCACTTTGAAGAATGGGCTCCAGCTCCAGCCAGGATAATATAAGAGATGCTAATTCACCACTGTTTTTTATGTCTGAGTAGTACTCCGTGGTATACATAGACCACATTTTATTAATCCACTCATGTATGCTTTAGCCACCACACATTTTCTTGTCACCTAATCTCTAACAAAACAAGCCTAAGCAGAATTTCCTTTGATGTTTCTCAATGGGGTGCTCTTGGCATGTGGGTGGGACAAGGCTTTACTGCGTAGGATTTCCCACACTCTGTGGGAAGTCTGGGATCCCTGTTCTGCCCATGAGATACCAACCCAAAGCCCCCAGTGGTCTGAGAAGCTGGGTTTGGCGAACCTCTGCACATTGCCCATTGGTTTGTCTTGACTTCTCAGACATTCGTCAAGAGTTCTTGAGAGGAAAGTCTCAGGGCAGAGGAGGTCTTGAGAGTAGGCTGTGCACACAGAACCAGCTCTCATCCCCACTCAAGCATGAACTCTCATCCTCATGAACCCACTTCTCCTCCCAGGGTCTTTGGGTTTGACTTCCTGTCACTCGATTCTACCCCTACTGCTTATTAAGAAGATCCTTTTCTGTTTACCTTTCGTTAATTTTCCTTCCACTGCATTTCCTCCTGCTTCCTCTCCTCTAAGACCCACATACAGGTCACTTTACAGTCAGTGCCCAACCGAGAGAGGAGGCACAACCTGTGGGCTAAGATCACAAACAGAAGCAGACTCCTCGGGTTTGAATCCTGCCTGGACCGCCCCACTAAGGTACTTCCCAGAGAGGCACATTCCCTCATCTGTAAGACAAAGTGATGATATTAATAAAACCTTCTCATAGGGATGTGGTAATTGATGTGTAGGAACCTAATAGAGTATGGACCTAATAGGTACTCAGTAAGTATTGCTGCTGTTCATGCAAGGTGGGAAATAGTATCCCATCTTATAGGGCAAGAACCAAAAGTCCAGAGAGGTTAAGGAACCTGCTCAAAAGTGGCCTATATACTTCATGCTGGAAGTGGGATGGAAACCCAGACCAATTACCTCCCTAATCAGTGTCTTTCCACCAAACCACCCCACCTCTCTTTCAAGGAAATCTGGAAAACATTTTTATTGTACACTGTCATTGACTACTGAAGCCATTTGGGAAAAGAAAGTTCATGACTGAAAATGGTACAATCTTGGGGAGATGTAACAAGAACATCTCTGGGTTCATATTATCAGTAAGGACTACTCAAGGTCTTTGGTCTTTAAATACAAACACAATATTATAGAAATGCTGCATCACATGACATCTGAAATCCACAGGCTTTTTTTGGTTTTGTTTTTTGGGTATTTTTGTTTGTCTTTTTTTTTTTCCACTTTAAATAAATGAAAGCTATAATGCACTGTGGTCTCTTCAAGACCTGTACTCTACATAGGTCAAAGGCTGCTTAGTAATCAAAATTGCTATCATTTGTTGTGTCCTTGCAATTCTCTTATAATTGCAGCCTTCAGGCTAACATTTATACAAAGCTTAGAGTGGATTTACAAAGGTGAAGTTATCGAAAAAGATTTTAAACCACTCAGATTAGATATAAACACCATGACTGAATTTAATGAACTGCAGAAAAAGGAAAGTCAATTTTTGTCATGTATAATGAACAAGCTAGAAAGAGCATGCATGCACACAACACACACACACACCAAATCCTATGATCCTAGTCACTACTCAGTCCTCACCTCCCCCCACCACCACTCAACAAAATATGAAATCAATCGGCATTCTTTATTTACCAGGGGCAGTGTGGGCAGTCTGGAACAGACTGATGCATTGCACCTGAGAAGTATTTACTGCCCCTCCCCCACCCCCAGCAAAAAAAGAATATTTATTCACATCCCATTTCATCTTGGAGAATATTGATCCCAGAGAAAACCATTTCCAGTTTGCATCTCATAATCATAAATACTTCCTGAATTTCTATTTGGAATGCAGCTGTGGGAAGGAATTGGCCTTCCCCAGGGAACAAGGAGAGCCTGCCCCCACAGTGCTTGGGAAGTGCTGAGGTGCTGGCCACCAGGACTCTGGGTCCTTCAGGAAGGTGATCACATCCAAAATTTTCCTTCTGGAATTTTAAAATAATGTTTAGGTGCCAATCTCAGGACGGAAGGTGTTTTATTTTCTGATCTTATGGTGAGAGGCAATGATTCTCAAACTTTGACCAGTGTCAGAATCACCTGGGGAACTTGGAAAAAATACAAAGACCCAGGCCCTCTTTTACTTCCACATGCCTGGCATCTGTGCTCTTCATTTGCTGTCAGGGGGGATTTTGATACACACCAAAGTTCGAGAACTACCAAGCTCCTCAAACATTTACGTGCATGCAAATCACCTGGGAATTAGATTAAACGGTGCATACTGATGCAGTAGGTCTGCGGTAGGGTCTCAGATTCCTCATTTCTAACCACTCCCAGGCGATGCCCATACTTCTAACCCACGGTCTGAGCAGCAAGGCTCTTGGACAGTGGTTCTCAACTGGAGATGATTTTGCCCCCTTGGGACACCTGGCAGTGTTTGGAGACACTTCGGGTTGTCATAACTGGGGAGGGGTATGCTGGCATCTAGTGGGTAGAGGCCAGGGATGCTGCTAAACACCCTACAACGCACGGGACACCCAACACACACCACCCAACAAAGAATTGTCCAGCCCAAAACATCAATAGAGTCAAGGTTAAGAAGCCCTACTCTAGGACACACATACCTAAAGGAAGATGGTGAGAAACCTGGCTTAAAAAAGAGAGTGAAAACACCAAAATCACTACCTTGCTTAATTAGAAAGAGTGACAAAATTCACATCCCTCCCTCAGATCTGAAGCCACAAGAGGATTCATGATTTATGGAATATGAAAAGAAACCTACATTGCTTGATCCTGAGGTCCTGAAGAGTCACTAAAGGAGCAGTGACAAATGCTAGCAATCATCACTCTTCTTACAAATATCCTACAGTTTTTGGAATTCCAGATAATGGTCTAAATTTTTCACTTTCTATCCAGATATTGCAAAATCATACAGAACCACAGGAGAAAAATTCTCCTAGAAATCAAATTTCGAATGGTTCTGCTGACTCAATTAATTAAAATTAAAATCTAAGGAAGGATAGATACACCAGGGTGAATTATCTTGCCTTTCCCGGATTTTCCTAAGAAGCAAACTGGACCTTCACTGTGCATATCCAACACAGCATCTTCAGACTGCAGACACAAAACGGTTTGGTGGTCACCTTGACACATTTAGTTTTCCAGCAAGAATGATGCCACAGGGCTGTATATCCCCAACCACATTATGAAGAAATGAGAATTATTGTTCATCCTGTCCAAGGGTAGAAATGGGCTCTATGCGATAGGTCTGGGGGTGGGGTGGGGTGGGGAAGAAAGAAAGTGACTATCTAGCTTCAGCTATTTCCAGGAATAGCTGGGAACTTCTGTCCAAGCTGGTAAGTATCCCATAGAGCACGGGATGAGTGTGGATGCAGACTCATGCATACTCATCCATCAGAGTGTTGGGATGCAACACTCTTTGTCCTTGGCCTCACCCTCTTAGAACAATCTGCCAAAAAGATCTCATGGCAGTAGGGAAAGAATCGTACAAGAAACTCTGGAAAATATCTAGTAATCAGGAGTTATGCAATGTGGCACCCAGTGATTAGCCAGAGTTCCTGACTGCTGTGCAATGGATGTTCTTGGCACTGCCCGTCAGCAGGTCAGCTGCATGGAGCTGTGATGGTCATGGCAGAGGACGGGGAGCCTTGCTGAGGCGTGTATGTGGAAGCTTGTGGATAATTAATGAAGGGGGCATGGCCAGGAGAAGAGTGGTCATAAACATGCCAACCCATGTCAAATGTGCTGTGCTCAGCCTTCATGGCCTGATTTAAATGTCCCTGCCTTCCAAGAAGAATAGTGGTTTCCTTACATGTGTTCCCAACAGGTCTTGGTACATAGCTTGTTCATAAGGCTTATCGTAAGGTGTTGAAATTGAGTGTGTGGTTCCCATTACACCCACACACCAGGAAAATGGCCGTTAATAAAATATGTAGGGTATATGGTATTTTTCAAATCCAATATAGATTTAATATCATGTTACATAAGCCAAGTCATTTCTAATCAGTATGTTTGCAAGCAAGCATTAAGTTCTGTTGGCCTTTTGTTGGTCAATACTAATTAATTTTATATACGAGAAAGAGCTTTTGAAAATTAAAATGCCACATATGTGTTGTACTAGTCAGAGTTCTCCAGAGAGACAGAACCAATAGGATATATATAGATATAGACATGTAAGAGGGGATTTATTAGGGGAATTGGCTCATGTAATTGGGGAGACTAAGTCCCATGACCGGCTGTCTGTAAGCTGGAAACCCTGGGATACCAGTAGCACAGTTCAGCACAAGTCCTAGAACCTCAGAACCAAGGAAGATGATGGTGTAATTCTCAGTCCAAGGCTGAAAGCCTGAGAACTCGGAGAACCACTGGTGTAAGTGCTGGAGTCCAAAGGCCAGAGAGACTGGACTTCCGACATCCAAGTGCAGAAGAAGTGTGTCCCAGCTCCAGGAGAGAGCCAGAAACTCGTCTTTCCTCTGCCTTCTTTGTTCCATCCATGTCAGGAACCAACTGGATGGTGCCCACACACATTGGGGGAGGATCTTCCCCACTCAGTCCACTGACTCCCACACCAGTCTCCTGTGGAAACACCCTCGCAGACGCACCCAGAAGTAACACTTCACCAGCTATCTAGGTATCCCTTAGTCCAGTTAAGTTGACACCTAAAATTAACCAGCACATATGCAAATTACCATGACTATAAATTATAGCTGTTATTATTATTTCTGCCATGTCTCTTAAAAGGGCTAAGATCATCAAGTTCACATTCGGAGATTAGCAAACCTCCTCCTTCTCCCCTCACCCCACAACCTATCTTAATTCTGCTCGTCGGTCAATTTTGCCCAGAAGTAAATAACATATCATGATGTCAATTAACCCACGGTGTGTTGGGCTATAAACCATTGAAACAAACTTCACCATGAAGACAAGCACTAGAAAAACCAATAACAAAGGCAGGGGACTACTAGCTCAGAAACACTGTAAAATTTTTGTTTTATTCTGAATTCATTAATTAGTGGAATTAAGTAAAATACAAAACAACTCTATGCTAGCCAGTGGTAAGTGCTAACTTAACTTCTCTGTGCCTCAGTTTCCTCATGTGCCAAATGGGGGCAATAATGTAATCAAAAGGAATGTTTCCAGGATTTAATGAGTTAATTCATAGAAAGTATGAATCAAGTCTGGTGACTATGTGCTCCATAAATGTCAGCTATTACAATGATGATCATTACCCTGGCTGCTCTCCGGCATCCAGGCATCCACAGCTTTGTAACCACATGTGGCTTCCGGGGAGTCTTGGCGAGGGTGCTTGGCTCCCATGTACCCAGGCATGACAGCTCTGGGTGAAGATCAATCATGCCTTGCAGAAACTCAAGTGGAAACAAAATACTGACACACTGTCTTCTCCCAAGCTGGAAAATTTCCACAGGGCATGCTCAATGCTTTTTCCAATTAGGAGGGGAAAAAAAAGGATTAGGACACAATGGAGGATTTTAGTCAAGAGCTGCATTGAACCCAACGGAGCCTCTGCAGCCCAGTGAGACATCAGGGAAAAATGGATAAGCTCTGTGGCCAGGCAGGCTGAGTTTAAATCCTATTTTACCCCTTGTGCAATGCCCTTGGGCAGGGCACTCCCCACCATGCCCAACCCTGAGCCTGTAAAAACACGCTAAGAGAACACACAGGGTCATGGTGAAGAATAAATGCATGTGTCTGGAATACAGTAAGTGTTCAATTAATGTAGGTTGCCCCTCCGCCTTTCTAAGAAGGAGAAATGGTCAGTTTCCATGTTGAAATTGCAAACGCTACACAAGCTGCTTTCTGAATCTGGGCTTGAATCAGAAAGTAAATGTTTATAGACACAGAGTTGAGGGTACTGAGTCTTTTGCAGATAACTAAGAATGAAATTAAGGAGTAGCAACATAAAGCAGGTGCAGGTGTAAGGACAGCATTTGCAATGGAAGTTGGGAGACAGGGTGAAAAAGGCCCCAAGACTCTACCTCAAGTTGGCCAAGCGTCATTGAGAAAAAGATCTGATCTATTTTTGCAAACATGCTACACGCTACTGAGAACAAGAAGGGAAGACACATGTTCTACTTGTCTTCCACCAGACTGACAGGAAATAGACAAGAATTGCTGCCAAGTCATCTCAGAGAGACACTTTTTAAAGAAACTATAAGAAGAGACAAGCTTGATCAAGGTAAGCTAGTTCCAAAACTCTGCCAAAGCAGCAAAGACAGTTTTATTCACATTAACCTTCCCCAAATTAACCCAGAAAATAAATCCCCAAACGCAAACACAAGAACTACTGCATTTGTTTTTTTAATACAGTAAGAACAGCACAAAGGCAAATCCCAGCTTCTGTTTTCTCTGTGGATCTTCATGGAAATGTAGGGTTTTGTGAGTTTTGTAAAATGTGCATGCTCAGTGATGGACCAGCTCTGAGAGGCTAATGGGAAATAAAGGCCATTAACACAAGGACAAAGGTTGGACGAAGCAAAACCATAATAAAATCTATTTGGGGAACAGCTGATAGAAGCCTCTCAAAGGAAATTAGGAAAATGCATCCCAAAGTGAGACTCTGAGATGTCCTGAAAATTCATGGGGTGCCCATAGTGGGTCACGTACAACCTCATAAACATGCCCCGAACACTGACCCTCTGGTAGTCAGGAGGCCTGAGTTACATCCACAGCTCTGATCTCCCAGGTACATTAGTTCAGTCTGCTGTTCCTCAACTTCCTCACCTGTGAAATGGGTATAATATTTACCATTGAGGGGTTTGCATAGGGTCATGTTTATGAAGATGTTTTGTAAGCCAGAGAGTTCTGCACTTGTAGGAGTATTACATCTCACACACACACACACACACACACACACACACACACACACACACACACACACGTGCAGGAGATTTTCTTGTCTTTTCCTAGCACAACATGGAGTATGTGCGAAGTATTTAATAAATACAGCAACAGTTAATCTCGGAGCCCCAAAATTATCCTTTTTATTCAACCTCAGGCTTTTTTAATGCTTCATGCACTGAGAGAGAAGAGAAATGAAAACCCCACCCTGTGATGTGCAGAACCAAGATATGCTCTAATGAGCTTGCCTGGAAACACAGCTAGCCTAGCAACGAGGCTCAGAACCCATCATGTTCTTAAAGAGACACAGAACTTTCAGGGTTGAGTGCCTATGGCCCTTCTGGTTCATGCCTCTAAAGTGCCAGGGTCTCTGGTCACGTGCAGGTGTTTTGTAGGGAAACCCTCAGTCCTGGTGTGGTGGAAAGGTCATGGAGTTCTGGAATCAGACAGCCTGGACTCTATCATTGCACCACATAGCATCTGTTGGAGCTGGGGTAAAATATTTCTACCCTTTGAACCCAATTTCCCTCCTCTATGAAATGGGAAGAACCGGTTGACTTAGCAGGATTATGTAAAATCACAGATGTAGCACACTTGGTTTTATAAAATAATATAGGACAATAGGGAACCACTGAAAGGTTTCTCCGTCATGCCTAGGTCCACTGAGGGAATGCAGGTCTCCTTTCTAGGAAGCTTTATAAAGCCTTTCCCAACACACAGAGCCTTTATGGCGTGGGGCCTTCCTGTCCTCTTTGGCTTCCCCTTTAAGCCAAAAGAAGAGAAAAGGGGTAGAACAGTCTAGTGATTTCAAAATGCATTTTTCTCTACTGGCACACACGTAACATTGGCCACCGGTAGGAACATATAGTTATCATAATACATTTTCTTGAAGGTTGGTTTTTATATCTTTGAACTGCATTTAAATGTGAATTTTGTCCAAACCAAGAAATAACTTGAGAAGTGTAAAAAAAGGAAAGAGATTATAGTAAAATCAATATTAGCAAGAGTGAAACTGCAAGACTAGAGGCAATAAGAAAGCTTTCCTAAGCCAAGAAAAAGAGATCTCATCATAAAATTATAATAAATTACTTTAGTTTTATCACCAGTAAATTGCTTGAATATTAGTATCACTGAGGCTATATTTCCTTTCAAGCAAAGAATGCATTTCGGCCTTGGCCGTCGTGTAAATCAGATTAGGGTAGCATCATTTTGACAACCTTACCTTATTAACTTGTGCAGGAGCTCATTACCTTACACAGGGCTCCATTTTCTCACCCTCGCAGACTTTTCTCCAAGACACCCCGGGTCCCGGTCCTTCCGACAAGATTATTTGTGGACACTGATATTTGAATTTCATATCATTTCGTATGTTGCAAAATATTATCCCTCCTTTGATATTTTTATAACCCTTTAAAAATGCAAAAACCATTCTTATCCTGCAGACTAAAAAACATAAGCAGTGAGCCAGATTGGACCCACGGGCCACAGGTTGCGTACCATTCTGAGTCTGTATCTTCTGAAATGGTCCCCTATAGAAGCACCAAGAGCCAAGTGTTCAGGCACTCCTTCCTTCTTCACTCTTCTCCGTCAGTTTGAAAGGGGACTCTCTCTTCTGCTTAGAAGGATGACATTCCCATGTTGTTCCCCCAGCACCCTAGTCTAGATGACTGTGAAGTTTCCTTGAAAGATTCTGCTCCTGGCTGTTTCAGGTTGTTCAGGAAATCCCAGATTAGATGGAACAATTACAACAGACACAGTTCCAACATGGCACCAAGCGTTCCCCCTGGGTACAAAGCTTTTAATTCACGGTGGTATAGTGAAAAAAAACATCCATGGTGGGGTGGAGGCGTATAGAGTCATCATGAGAAAGAAATAGAAAAATTACAAAAAGCAAATATGAAATACTTTTCAACAGAGCAGCCCAGGGCTATTCACTGCAAGGGCAAACAACTCCCATTCCTCCTGAGATGCTAGGGGAGCCCTATTATGAATGCCATTGTTGGGTTAAAGGTGTTGCATTTGAGTCAGATTTCACTGGACCTATCCCAGGTTGGCGAAAGGCCCTGAAAATTCCAGAGCCATCATCATCATGATCTGGAGGCTTCCAGCTAACCTGTTGCCTGGTCAAATCAAAGTCTTGCCTCTCTGGGGTGGGCTCTGTCCAGAATGAAAAGCCCACTCCTAGCTGCCATCCCTGGACACAAACACACTGAGGAAGAAGAGCTTCCATTTCAACCAAGACAATCTCAACTCAACACAATTTCACTTCGATTGTGGTGTCATGAAAATATGGTAATGGCAGAGGCTGGGTACTAAAGTGCCATGTTTCCTAGGTTATTTCTCTCCAAACCCTTCCTTTTTGGTGACTTTCTCTGAGATGCAGCATGGATTCCGTGACTTTGGAGTGTGGTGCTATAATGAGTGTTTCCTGACAAACAGTGGAGGGTACACAGCAGCAAAGTCCCTGCTGCTACCAAAGGAAAAACAAACCAACACAACAGAAAACCTCAGGGGGTTTTGTTTGGGGCTTTTTAAAAAAAAAAATTTTTGTTTTTTTCTTGTTTTCTTTTCTTTCCATTTAAAGGTTTCATTTCATTTCTTTTCTTTTCATGTGAAGGTTTTCATTGCAAGGCTTCACTCTTCCTCCCAATGAAACTCCAAACATTGAGTACTGTGCACAACCCCTAGACCCAGGTCCAACTTTGTGCCTGCATATTTGACAAAATAGGTTACTGGGTTCTATTTAGTGGGTTTCTTTTGAAGGGGGAATTTTAGAGAAACCAAACAAAAATTCATAGAGGGGCAACCAAGCTAATGAGGAGTCTTAAAGCCACATCATTAGAGAAAAGGTTTAAAGGACTTGGGAGGTACATTCCAGAAAAGTAAAGACTCAGAAAGGGGTGATCGGGTGAATGTTGTCACCATCTTCAAATACCTAAAGTGCTTTCATGGCAAAGGGAAATCGGGAAGCAAGTCTAGGGGTGACTCAGAGGGATGCTGATCTCTACCCAGACTCGAAGCCCTCTTTTCATATGCTGAAGTTACCCTTTTTCTACCCTAACTTAATCATAAAGGAGACCTAAAATGAAAGGAATGTATGATAGATATAATGTGTATTTTTAAAAGTAAGTTCTCAGGCAGGATTTGACTAGAAGATAGGGGCACTGGCAAACATTCATACTCATTCACTCACCCTGATTTCATCTGGAGTCAAGAGATGAGCAGTTGAATATTGTTGACACTGACTTTTCTATCTGGCATTTTGGACTAAGAATTACATAAGTTTATTTGTACATATATGAAGAATCACCGTGACTGCGATAGTTACAAATCATACCCGGGTTCAAGGGGTTGTTCTGTTAACTGACATACCATGAGGTATGTGTACCTTTGATGAACATTTTCAAAATGGGGCATGACTCCAGTAAAATTCCCAATAA
>RJWJ010016213.1:0-34835 GCA_004363605.1 Indri indri
TAGATGCTACTCATCCATTAATCACTTAGTAGCTGTCTCGGTTTTCATCATACATTATGAGAAGAAGGGTGACTACCACACAATAAGATATTTTGAGAGAAAGAGACAGAGAGAGAGAGACCATGTTCACATAACTTTTATTACAATATATTGTTATGATTTTTTTAGCTTATTATTAGTTATTGCCGAGGTAGGCAGATCTCTTGAGCCCAGGAATTTGAGATTACAGTGAGCTATGATTGGGCCACTGTACTCCAGCCTGGGCAACAGAGCGAGAATCTGTCTCTAAATGAATGAATGAATGAATGAATGAATGAATAATGCAAATTCCAGTAGGCACATTTAAATATTTTTATAAATTATATTTTCTACTTATAGAAAATATATTGGTCTTTTTAATAATCATAACAAAAATTTCACTTTCTCTGTACTTAGTGAAAGGACAGTCTTGCTCATGCACTAACAAGGAAAATAACTTTCTAATTAGCAGCCTTTTTAGAGCAGTATGAACTCTGCCTCTAAGGTTAGTAACATGAATCTCTCTCCTACAGAGATGTCTACTTACCAATTAAAAGAAGCTGAGCAAACAAAGGAGAGTGTAAATCCTCATTAACATTTGCCAGAACAGGTCAATTCACATTCCAAAGGAGAAGAGTCTCCCAGAGAGGGAAGAGAAAGGGTAAACAATCCGATCAACTGTCATTAAAAATTCACTACCTATAGGCAAAAAGGTTGTTTCTGAGTTTGTTTAAATAGCCTTGAAGAGTTCCCGGCCAGGAAAGCAGAGGCACAACCTTTCCACCTCCTCAAGGAGAGATGGCACCAGCTGTCTCCCACTAACAACCTATCACCAAGAAGAAACCGATTCCTGTTATCAACCTGCTACATGACAGACAGAAAAGACTAACTCAGCAGTTTCTCAGCTGTCTTCTGCTAACTGGGCTACAATCATAAATTTCCCCCTACTCCTCCTCAGCCTGCCCTAATAAAGAGTCAGAGTCGTTTGGCCTCGTTTGGCCTCGGGGCCAGCGCCTCTCTTTATTTCTGGTGCTGTGCCCTCCTTGTCTTCAGAGAAGGAGTAAAATAAACTTTGTGCTGCTTTCTGTCCTAAACTTTGAGAAATCTTTCTCACCTGCTTACAGACTTCATACCCTAACACTTAGCAACATAATTACATTATGATGGTAATGAACTTACTACTCTGAAATTGTAATAGGTCTCATTTTTACTCAAAATTAAATTCTTCCATTTTACTAGCTGCACACTTTCTTGTATTTCTTCCACATTTGGAATCCCAATAATTGGTTTTGTAGCCCAATCTTGTCTATTAATATAGGTAAATCTCTCTAGTAGTTCTATTCATCTTTTGATTAAACCAATCATATTGCATAGAACAGTAAGCTGCCACTATTTAAATGAATTCATAGTAGACCATGCTAGGCCTTTTCGATTTGCAAATTTTCTTGTAAAAGCCGTGTCCATACAGCAGTTAAATGCTCAGTCTTTTGGTATTAGCACAGCATGAAAAGCAACAGTTTTTATAGTTTGGTAGCATACATTTACTTAAAAAATATGTGTGTGTGTGTGTGTGTGTGTGTGTGTGTATGCATTTCCTTCCATGATATGCTTCATTGCTTACAGACACGAAATAAGTTATTTAACCAGCAGGCCAAATATTTGCCAATGTGTTTGGTTATTGCTTCTTATCTCTATAAAAGACCACTAGTTAAATGCTTCCTTTTCTGATATCTCAACGTTAGCAAACAAGAGCACAATTTAGCACTTCACTTGATGATTGACAATGTTCAAAGGCTCAGAAAATGCTGATGGTTAGGCAAGGGAGAGAGTATTTCAACTTTAAATCTTAGCCTAAGTTCACAGTGTGAACTACCTCATTCACACAACACTGAGAAAAATGTAGAAAAATATGACCTTTTCAGGGACAATGGTTGTGACATGTATAAGTTTCCCTAAGTAAATCTAATACAGATATATGAGAGGCGTTAAAGGACAATATACTAATTCAACATGCTTGGGAAGCATTGTGGACGTAAGAATTAGCAGGTCATTTTTATAGGAAAATCTGATACTTAGAAACACAACAAATTGAACGTTGGTATTATGACTTTAATCATCTGAATGAAACAATGAGCTAATTATCTATAATGACTCACTGCTCTATACTTTCAACACCTTCAAGGATCAATTTCACCCAAAAGCAAACCAAGCCAGCCTACATGGTCTGCTCTCAAGCAGTGACCTCTCTGATTCAAATGCAAAATGCTATTGCAGATGAAATTCACTGGGACAAAATGTTCAATAGAAAGATTACATTTCCAGTGGGGCAGAAAGATATTTGCCAGCATCTCATTAAGGCTTCGATACAAAGTCTTGGATTTCAATCAGCATTGAGATAGAATGGCAATAATCCAGTAGCAAGAATGTAGCGAGGGCTTTGTTTCCGTAGCATTATGCATTTTTCCCATCTACAATAAAATCTTGAAAAAATTTCCAAGAGAATAGATATGGAAGGAAATAACCTTGTAGTCATTTTAATGTCAGTTACACAACGCATTCTGTGAAGCCTCTGCGGCCTAATAACTTTGCCTCTCACTCAGGGAGGAGAAGGTGACATCATTTACATTTAGCCCAACATGTGAAAAAGGCTGAAATTCTCTGCACCATAAATGCAGCCTCAATTCTTCCACCTTGCAGCCCCACCTCCCATCATTAATATAGTCCAGCCATTTCATAGCCAGCATTTTATCCTCTTTCCCTAGAAGTAATTTACTGACTTAATGGAAATGTGAGAGATTTGCTTTAACAGATTTTATGAATTTAAGCAAAAGGTCCTGCTGAACATTTCCCTCTAGAGAGAGGTTATTTTTTGGCCAGGAGGCCTTTGTAATAGTTCAGTAATCAAAAAAGATTTGCCTTGGACTTGCTAATTTGCTCAGTCTCTTAAGTAACAAAAGGGTCTAAACTCTGCCTCTCAATTTAAAGTGAGTCTCATAAAAGCTTCCAGTTTAGCAAGAAATCTAAGAATTCACAATCTGAGCTCTTAACCCCATTTCAATTTGTGCAAGTGTAATATCATTAGGGACTGATTTCTACTACAGGGTAGTTGCGGCTTTTCATGGAATTTAGTTCTTTATCTGAAAGGTGGTGTGGTAGGGGAACACAACAGGATAAACTACTGCAGAAATAAAGTTTGTTTCCCCTGAAGGATCAGAATCTGGGAGCACTGCAAATTCACAAGAAAGTCTCTTTCCTGTGAAACTTTTGGTTAAATTCTGCTAAGTAAGAACTCTGGACTGGATTTTAATTAAGGGGTGGAAAATTCAACTGTACTCTTCTTAATTTTCATGGTTGTCTCTGAAAAGGGTGCAATTAGGCAGAATTGTGTCACCGTACCCACGGCTGTGTCCCCGGCATCTAGAACAGTGCCAGGCCTGGGATGCTCAATGGGTATTGGCTGAATGAATGAAGTGCAACAGAACAGAGTCATTGTCATTGTTTGGTCATGGAGAGTTTTTCACCAGGTTCGATCAATAGCTTGTCATTCTTTGATTGGCTTTTTGGGGCTGGTTGCTCCAACTCCTCCTGCTTCCAGACACCTCTTCCCGAACCCAACTAATCAAACTGTGCAACCTCATAGGGAAAATGTATAATTAGGATTAGGGCCTCTTAACCCAGAAAATAAGCAGAAGAAAAATAACCTGTGAATCTATAATCTGGCTCAATGACCTTGGCACTTTAAAAAAAAGTCTACACAATTGAGAGCCATATTTTCTGGAATTTCTAAACCATTCTAAATTTAAGTATTTTGTCTCACTGCTTCTTAAGTCACTGCCTAACCATGTGCTCATCATAGTTAGACTAGAAGGTAGGGAGAAGGGAAGAATGTTACTGAAAGCTCAGGCACTTGCCCACCAGGCCGCATCAGAAAATGAGGACAAGTGGTTGAGGAGAAGGAAAGAGAAGTTTATTACTTTGCCGGCAAAGGAGGAAAATGGTCAACTACCATCTCAAAGTCCAAACTCCTGTACATAAGCAGAAATACAGAGCTCTCAAAGGGAGGGCTCTCAGTTCTAGGCTATTGTCATTTAGCTACAGTTAATGATTCTAATCGTCCCATCTCTGCCGAAGACAAAGGCATGACCTCCGCCCACCTGGGAGCCCCGGACCTCCCTAGGCCAGGAACCAGGCCAAGGAAGGAGCTGACAGTTCAGCTGAGCTATCTCCTGCAGCACAAAGAACAAAAGACATTCCCCTGCCCCTCCTGACCACCTGTCGGGGCAGGGATGCAGGTCTTAGTTCCCAAAAAAGACTGGGGGGAGTTTTAAAGAGACAAAAAACATCTTTTGCCATTTTTTTTTTTTTTGGCCATTCCCTCTGTTACAATAATAAGATAGCAGGAACGAGGTAAGAGCTTCTACCCAAGCTTAATTTGAGCTAAATTATGTCCTCTAGATATGTCATTCTGTTAATTATTAAAAACCCCATCAAGTATGGAAAGTTCCCTACAAATCAGGTAAAAATACAATATCAGGAGGTTCATAAGATATACAAAGAAACAATAGCTAAGAAAACAATACATTTGGGGAAATGGTAATAGTTCAGTTTGATAGAAATATAAGCAAGATTATTTCTTTTTCAATACTATCTGCATCTCTGTTAATATTCTTCCTGAAACACCTTGCCACTCCTAGTTGGATTTTTCCTGATCACTTTGTACAGGCACCATCTAAGGACTTTACCTGGCCTGTCTCTTTGCAGATAGTCATGCTTATTAATTAGCCAAATCATACTGAAGTCTTTCAACTTTTAGAACCAAAGCACAACAATAATAAAAATCACTTTGGTGCTGGGTACCATGGCATGTGCCAATGGTCCCAGCTACTTGGAAGGCTGAGGCGGGAAGATTGCCTGAGCTCAAGAGTTCTAATCCAGCCTGAAGAGCATAGTGAGACCATCTCTTAAAAAAAATAGCTTTTGTTAGAATACAAATTTCTGTAGACTACTACTTGCCAGAGGCAAAAAAATAACAAATAAAAATAAAAGAAAGAACACTTTTAAGGATTTTGCCTTTGTTAATAATTCCTACATTTTTATTTTGAAAATGAATGTGAATACATTTTTGTCTTAAATGTAATTTTTGCCAAAATAATGCACAGACATAGGTTAAACAGTCAAAAAGTAATACAAGGGTCCTGTCCTGAAACTTCCTACCAATAATATCTGTACTTTTGGCTGTTTCTTCTAGTATTGATGTCTTCGTTTTTTAAATAATATTCTTAGGTTATTTATTGTTTGTTTAATAGTTATAGATTTTTTTCTGACTTCCTCTATGGAAGATGAGAAATTTTGGTAATTAAAAAAAATTTTTTTTTAGGCCCATCTCACCCCTTTGGGAGCGTAAGGGCAGAAGATAAGAATTTGACTCTTACCCACATACACCCTCCTACACCCATCTCCTTCCTCTTTTCATTCTCCTATGAAGTTATAGCATAATTTTCATTCAACCAAAATTCAATGTTTACATTATTATCATTTTGTATTTATTATTACTCATAGCTAAGCTGCATAGTATACTGTAAATACATTTTCTTTCTGGTACAATGTTTTGTTTTCTCTGGCAATAATTTCCTTATATTTTCATTTGCTTAATTTTCTGTGATTCATCACCAAACTCTCTAAGAAAAGTGTAAATATACTCCCAATATATTCAGACACACCAAGAAATCCAGAGAAAGGAAAGGAAAAGTAGCTCCATTTTAATGATTTTAGCAACATCCCTGCTGCATTCTCAGATTCCCATCTGGCTTGGCTGTGTCCAAGCCTGCTATATGCTAAAAGCTCCCTTCTCCCCTTTATTGTCTTCCCAGATCCTGTGTCTTCTTTCCTGATTTTCTCTCTTTTTTTGCAGAGCAATGTCATTAAAATTTCTTTTCTTATTTTAATATTATAAACTTGAACAGGCAATGGTTGTTTGGGGTTTTTTTAGCTACACATTTTTCTGTCTTGAATTTTAGTGCAATTTGCGTACTACCTGAAAGTCAAAGGCCACCAGAGCTCTTTGGACTACCCTTTGAGAACTTTTACTCTATTACCTTACAAATCAATCAAAAACACATAGTTAGACCTATTCTTGTTGCTATGAGAAATGCAGAGAAATATATAAGACAAACAAAGAGTGTACAGCATACAGATTATTATTATTGTCACTGGGTTAATTTCTGTGCTCTGATAATTGAATAGGAAAAATGAAATATAGAGAAAGATATTTGCCCCTTCATAAGAGGCTTGCATACTCATCAGGTGTGAATTTAAATGGAATCTGGGTAGTGATGCTCTGTGTTTCAACTGTTTTGCAGAATATTCCATTTAAAATAGGAATTATGGCCGGCATGGTGGCTCACACCTGTAATTCTACTACTCTGGGAGGCCAAGGTGGGAGCATCGCTTGAGCTCAGGAGTTTGAGACCAGCTGAAGCAAGAGCAAGACCCTGTTTCTATTAAAAAAAAAAAAAAAAAAAAAGGAAAAAATTAGCCAGGCATGGTGGCACACGCCTGTAGCCACAGCTACTTGGGAGGCTGAGGCAGGAGGATCACTTGAACCCAAGAGTTTGAGGTTGCAGTCAGCTATGATGACACCACTGCACTTTAGCCTGGGCAACAGAGGGAGACTCTGTTTAAAAAAGAAAAAAAATATGTATATATATATATATATATATGAATCATTTTTTAAAGTATGACCTACATAACTCTTTCTTAAGCAGTGGACCTCAAACTTTTGAATTGAAAGCAAATGACTTAACTCCGCCCACTTCCATTAACCATTAAACACACAGTGATGCACAGACACATATACCGGCACTGAACTAGCCAACCTAGTGAAGTGCTAGGAGAAGTTTGTGTTCTGAGAGAATCTGGCACGATGCACATTAACCTGGTTGAGCTTTAAGTATGTGAACAAACACGTTTAAATTGCTCTCTTTTTTTTTTTTTTTTTTTTTTTGAGACAGAGTCTTGCTCTGTTGCCCTGGGTAGAGTGCTGTGGCATCATCATAGCTCACTGCAACCTCAAACTCCTGGGTTCAAGCGATCCTTCTGCCTCAGTTTCCCAAGTAGCTGGGACTACAGGCACTCATCATGATGTCTGACTAATTTTTCTATTTTTAGTAGAGACAGGGTCTCACTCTTACTCAGGCTGGTCTGAAACTTCCGAGCTCAAGTAATCCTCCCGCCTCAGTCTCCCAGAGTGCTAGGATTATAGGCGTGAGCCACTGAGCCCAGCCAACCATAGTGTTTTTAATCAGCACAGTACTATGTACAATTTTGCAAATTCAATTAATTTTTTAAAAATTTAGCAGGTAATACTTCTCTAAGTAGCATGCTGTCATGTTATAGATTTTCACTCATAGCGTTTTCTGTTCATAATTGGCCACTTTTTATCTGGAAACATAGGGATTTAAAAAATGCCTTTGAAAAGGTATATATTACTCCCTGTGACAAATCAGATATTATAATCTTGTGTACTATTATACACCAAGTGTTTTCTTGTGGAGAACTTCATAATCGTGATCCAGAAGTGGCCTTAATGACTATGGCTTTCCATTCCATGTGAGGATCTAAGATCATTAAACCTTTTAATGAATGTATTCCCCACCACTACACCAAGTCCATTAATGGTGCCTTACTGGGACCCTATTGACTACAGCATCTCGGTAAATATGTTTTGTTTTTGTTTGTTTGTTTTTAAGACAGGGTCTTGCCCTGTTCCCCTGGGTAGAGTGCAGTGGTGTCATCATAGCTCACTGCAAACTCAAACTCCTGGGCTCAAGCCATCTTCCTGACTAAGCCTCCTGAGTAGCTGGGACTACAGGCACACACCATGACTCTTGGCTAATTTTCCTATTTTTAGTAGAGACAAGGATCTCACTCTTGCTTAGGCTGGTCAGCTCATCCCAAGTGAGTCACTGGGTCCCTCTTAAAACTAGTTCACTAAGGTAACCTTGACTAAGATGGTCTCACTACGTTGAGTAGCTTTGTTTAGCAGGTAGTGGCATCCTCTGATCCTTCTGGAATCTGTAGTTTACAAGATATCTCTTTCTCTTGGCTTTTCATCTACCTACTTTTCTCCATTATCTTCTCTCTTTTTTTTGAGACAGAGTCTCACTCTGTTGCCCTGGCTAGAGTGAGTGCCATGGCATCAGCCTAGCTCACAGCAACCTCAAACTCCTGAGCTCAAGCGATCCTACTGCGTCAGCCTCCCGAGTAGCTAGGACTATAGGCATGCACCACCATACCCGGCTAATTTTTTTTTCTATATATTTTCAGTTGTCCAGATAATTTCTTTCTATTTTTTTTAGTAAAGACGGGGTCTCACTCTTGCTCAGGCTGGTCTTGAACTCCTGAGCTCAAACAATCCACCCGCCTCGGCCTCCCAGAGTGCTAGGATTACAGGCGTGAGCCACCACGCCCGACCTCCATTACCTTTTTATAATCATCTCCTTCCACCTGTTCCTTGAATGCTAGTGTTCCCCAGGGTTCCAAAGAGCTGTTTTCTCTTTTTATGTACATTACACCCAAAGCTTTGTTATCTATATCCATTTTCAACTATTATCTATGCATATGCATGTGACTCTCAAATCTACATTTCCAGCCCATTCTCTCTCTTGACCTTCAGATCCATATGCATACCTGCCTACTAGATATCACCATCTCCATCCCACTGATAACTTAAGTCAAATATTTCCCAAACGAAGTTACTCGTTTTCCTCCCCTCCTATATTCACTAATAGCATCTAGTGAGTCAAGACATTGCCTTCTATTGGAGCAGCACTTTCTTTTTTCCCACCTTATGTTTCCTGGTGGTGGCATCTCTTCCAGAGTACCACCTCTGGGCTCTCTCCACCCCTCCCTCGCTCCTAACTGAGGGAAGAGGAGAGACTTATCTGATTGATGAGTTTGGGAGGAAAAAAAACTGGGTATATGCAGTTTTCTCCTTCTTTCTACTTTATTCTTTCTTTGGCATCTATGTGCCTAAAGAAAACAAGCACACATGTATTTCTCTCTGTTATGAGTTTTACAGAAGCAGGCCTTCCAAAGAGACTTGCTTGACTTCTCTCTCTCTCTCCCCCTTTCTCATAGTTCTAAATTTGGGTGGAGAAAAAGCAGTGTTATATATTAATATGTACCTCACCAAATACAATGCCTTTAAAGAATTCTAATGTTGCCCATCTTTCTCACTTCCTTATATCCAGTTGTTCGAAATGAAGGGCAGCATTGAGCCATTGCTCAGGATACCCAATAAGGGATCCTAACTATTATTAGAATTAATTAGAAATATGGTGCCAATTATAATAACTCAGGTCTTCATGTGCAACTTCTTATGTAAGTAGCAACATGTACATTGGTCTCATTCCTGGAAAATATTGCCTTTGAATAGTAACAAACAAACAAACAACAACACACATACACTCCTTGCATGCATTGTTCTAACCTGTTTTGTGACACGTAGCTACCTAGAGATGAACTATTATTTACCTGAAGCCAGTAGGTATAATTAGCTGATATCTAAACCTTCAAGATGCATGGTTGTCTACCAGAAACAAGTGCTTTATTCTATTCTCAGAATTAAAACCCCTTTAACGTATCATCTGCTATCTTCCCTTTGCCCCTCCAGATGCACTTCCACCCCTCTCCACCCTCCTTTCTGCCTCAGGAGGCTGACAGGGTGGATAGTCTCCTATGTTCTCTGGCTTCTGCTTGGATTTGGCCAATGGGGAGCCTAGGAGGAGATCAGAGGGAGAGTGACACCAGGGTACTTATTCCCCTCGTTTCTTCTCTATGGTCACCTTGAGCTAGCTGCCTGGATTCAAAACAGCTCACCCTGTCAGATTTTCTCTGCTCCTGGGTTTCTGTTATTTTCTCTCTCCTCATCTTTCAGGCCTCCGAGGTGGTGACAGCTCTGCAGCTATTGGCTCTGAGCTGATTCCTGCAGTATCACCTGTACTTCTCCCATGCCCCTCCCATACCTAAGAAAATTATAGTCCCTTGGGTAAATAAACCCTCCTCGAATTATCCTAATTTGCATGTGTCATCTTTTTTAGCTTACTGACTCCGCTTTAGTCAATGAAAGTAAATTAGTATGTGAATTTCTATATTCAGTTGTTTCTATCTTCCAATTGTATTCGTAGAAAATCACTTTGTTTCTAAACCCATTTAATAAATGTTCAACCAAATTATTATACTACTCAGAACTTTCACATGTCCCACACTCAAAATTAGTCATGGACTCCTACTGCTTCTACCTTATAAATATTCCTCAAATCTATTCCCAGCTCTTCCATTGTCTTCTTTCATCTCGTCATTTCTCACTTAAATTATTAACTGGTCTCCCTACCCCTGCTCTAGGTTCCCCATCTTTCATATAAGCACAAAAAAAATATTTTTTAAAACATGTAACCACTCTGCTTTAAAATGCATCTGTGGTTCTCTATTACCATCAAGATAAAATCTAAACTCATTAGTGTCCGCAATGCAGACCCTGACTCAATTTCTATCACTTTTGCACATTATACTCAATTCTGCTGTTTGCTAGGAACCCTTTCTTTTCACTTGTTCGCCTAGTTTCTATGTATCTTATGGGACATAGCCCGAGTCTCCTTTGCCTTGGGATATCATTCTTGACTCCTCCACTGTCAGAGCACTTACTACTCTAAATTTTCATGCCATTTTGTCAAACACCCCAACTAGACTGTAAGCTCTCTGTGACATAGCACAGTGCCTGATACTTAATAAATGCTTAGTCAGCACTTTTGAATAAACATTGAATGAAAAACTTCATGGAGCAAAAACATTTTAAAACATTGGCAGTACGGGAGGCTGAGGCAGGAGGATGCCTTGAACCCAGGTGTTTGAGGCTGCAGTGAGCTATGATTTAGCCACTGCCTCTGCACTCCAGCCTAGACAACAGAGCAGACCTTGTCTCTAAGGGAAAAAAGAAAAAAAGAAGAAGAGGAGCTCAATGGTAAGATGGCTGCTGGACAGGCTCAGGACACAGGGCAAGGCTCAGGTAGGCATGGGGGGACTCCAAGATGTGGACTGTGAGCGGGAGTCCTTGGGAGCCTGAAGGCAGCAGCTTTCACTTTAGTTTTTAAATAGCAGAACCTTTTTTTTGTCCTTGTTAGAGACTGGGGTTTCACTATGTTGCCCAAGCTGGTCTTGAACTCTTGGCCTCAAGCAATCCTCTGGCCTTGGCTTCCCAAAGTGCTGGGATTACAGACATGAGCCATAGTGCCCGGCTAAGAACCTTTTTTTTTTCCCACATGAAATTGTCTTTTAAACCCCAATATGTGAAACAGATACGACCAGAATTTTATCAGCCTGGTTTTATTTTATACATTCAGCTTTATAGCATTTAACATTTATTTATTATAAAGTTAATCAAAGGGCACACTTTTGATAAACATACATTTGCAACTGGGGCTAATGGCTGGCAATTGCAGTTTTCTTTTTTTTTAAAAAAGTCCTTTTTAAAGCATGAGCAATTGCGGTCTTAACCATTTAAATATTGAAAAAGTTGAATCAGATGTTTATAAACTTTTTAAGTTACTTTCATGGAATTCTGGGGTTCTTTGGAACACAGTTTGACAAACACCATTTCAGCATCAAGCTTTTCTTACAAGGCAGGCCTTTCTCAGCTTTCACTCTCCAAAGGCTGCTAAACATGCCACATTCTCTGATGCTACATTCTCTATGTTTGTTGTAGAGGAGATACCACACTTTTCGAGAAGGTCTAGATCTCTCTGAGGGGTTTTTATCCCAACTCACTTGATGAAAACTTTTCCCTCCAGAACCACCTAATTTCCCTTTACCAACTCCTCCTCTTCTGGCTCCTGTTTTCTCACCACCCAGAGGCACTCACTGTTAACATTTTGGTGAATTTCCTTCTATTTTTTTCTCTGCATAATTATTTATAATTGATTGAAATCATACTCTATATGCAAGTATGTAGTCTTAATTTTTTCACTGACCACTATAACAAGGGATTTTCTCACATCAAAACTCTTCAGAAACATAATTTTTAGCAGGAGTAAGTTTCTACCATATTGCCTGTATCATAGTTAACTCCAGTTGTCCTCTACAGTCAGACATCCAGGTTGCTGCTAGTGGTTCGCAATGATAAAGTATGCCATGATAAATCTTTGTAAATATTCTTTTAAAGTTTATTTTCTTAGGATGGACTCTCAGTTGTTGAATGAACTGTTTAGTTAGGTGAACATTTTTAAAGCACTGCAAATCATTTTCCCAAAGACTGCCAACAAGGTGCATCCTTACTAATCAGCATCTGTCTCTCAACCTACTGAAGCCCCAAGTTTTAAATTGTTTCTATCTTGATAGTTACAAAATTATATTTCCTTGTTGAAATTTGCACACCGATACTACTAAGAGTTGAACATTTTCACACACTTTAGCCCTTTGTAGTTACTTATTATAAACTCTTTGTCTACTTATTTGCTAGTGTACTAGTATTTTTCTATTATTTCTATGAGTTTTCTGAATGTCAAAAAATAATTTATAAGTAGTACATTCATTGATTTTAATCCAAATGTTCTGCTGTAGAGCTGCTTGAAAACAACATACTGAGCATCACTCCTAATTTTCCTTGTTTACTTGTGACAATGCGAAAAGCAAGATTACAGTCTGCAATGTCTGAATTATTAGAATTCTAAATCTGTAAGGTCCAAAGTAATAAGTACTACTATAATTACATAGTAATTCAACCAAAATTTAATGACTATTTCTTGTATGCCCACTCTGGGCTAGGTACCTTTGTCAGGGCTGGGGCTACAGTGGTGGCCAAGCAAGATGGGGCCTTTGCCCTCCTGCAATTTATTGTCTTTATCCAGGTATCTTGATAACCTAGTATACACTTGAGAACAGCCAAATACGTGGCACAAATTCTGTTCTTTTGAAACTGTGCAATTCACAGAAAAACATCTTAGTATTAAAATGATAAGGGGGCAGTTAGTGACAGACTTATGGATGGCACCCAGTGATAGGTGATATGATGACCTCTCTGGCCCCAACGTCCTAAAAGCTGACAGCTGGGACCAGCAAACTCCCACCTGCTCATTTATTCCTATACCAGCCTCTGAGGTTAATTTGGCTCCAAGGCCAGGGAAGTGTAAGGACTAGAGGATCCACAGCTCCGTGACTCTGCAGCAGTAGAGGTGTTTACTGCTGATCCAGTTCTGACCTTTACCTCACTTCTAGCAACTGACTATTTTTAAGGCCATGTATAACCAAGTCCCTGCCTGCCATCCCAATTCCAGGTCCCCCATCTCATGTCTCTACCCCTGGCATTCCCTCACTACTACCTCATTTGCCCCCTAATCTGTTAGTTCTCTGAGCCTGGGCTATCTTGGTTGAATCTCCGCACCATCAGTCCCCACTGGCTGGATTCTCACTTCCTGCAGGCGCACTTCTCTCAGGAAGACCATCTGCCCAGATCTGATGCTAGACTCATGCGTGCTACAACCTGCCCACTCAGCACCACAGATGTCTTCCTGTTGCCTCCAGAAACTATTTAGGAGACGGAATCAACAGAGACAGATGTGGGGGATATGAAATCTTGAAATAGGATGATTTTGCAGGATTGTGGCTTGGGTGACTGAAGGAATGACAATTTTATTTGGTGAGACCAGGAATGCGGGAGGAGCAGGCTTGCTGGAAAAGACAACAGTTCAGTTTGGACATGTTGAATTTGAGGTGTCTGTAGGGTCTCCAGGAAACATCCAATGGAGAGTTGGATGCATAGCTTGGGAGCACAGGAGAGAGCATTATAATACATTTGTATAAATATTTCCGTGTGTGTAACACATACACATATATACTCAGATATACCAAGAGACAACATTTTAAAAGCTAGAAATCTGCCAGTGATCAAGATATCTATGTTTATGTATAGCTGGAAAGATCACTGAGCAAACCACAGTTCTTTTCTCATTATGCAAATCCGTGCATGTTGTTAATCAACAGTTCTGCATAATTAGACGCTCATTTCAATGTTAATGTAGAAAGTCTTAACCACCCTGAAATTTGCCTGAAGTCAGTAAGGTCAAATGTTGAATAAATATTTATTCAAAGAGGAATATTACAGGTCAGTGCTTCTAACCTGAAAATTAATCAGTTGGGTCTGATTTGGGCTTTACATAGGGTTTGTGGTTGTTTATAGTTCACCTGCCTATTAATGGTGGTTGTTTTATAACCCCACATTTGAAAGACAATATATTGAATACTCAAGAGGAATGTAAAAAAAAATACAAGATTTGATTCTACCTTGAGAAACTAAGTCAACACAAGAAACTCTGGGGGAGAAAGAGTAGCCCCCTTCCACATTCGGTGGTACATGCTGCCTTAATGGGGCGCTCCTAATTCCCATGGCAGTTAACGTGAGTTGCATGTGTGTGTGTATCAAGAAAGGCATAGGTTCACTGTCTCTGTCGGGAAATTATTCCTCTTGTGTTGATCTCCTAGCTGTGTTTTCATTCTACCTTTTAAAACCATTACACCCAACAGAGTTTTGAGTGCATTATAGGTAACTTTAAGAAGCCATCATTATGTCCTCTCTCTTAACCACATAATAGGAGGTAGAAAAGTGAGAGTACAGTGTATACACCACGCTGAGGAGAAGGAACTTACCTTGAATTTTTGAGCCCCGCAGCCTATTTTCTGTAATGCTCGGCAGCGAATCACTCTTAAGTGCTCCATCATTCACTAGGATATGTGCTTCATGCCAAAGGTTACCAAATTACAAAAGTAGTCTCTGCTCAGAAGGGACTCATAATTCACCATCACCTTATTTTGACACTAAGAGAGAAAATATGTGCATCAAGACAAGTAGAGGAAATAATGAAAAAAAAAAACCCTATATTAAGTTAACAATGCAGCAAACACTCCAAAGGGAAAAATACAGACCAGAACAATAATAAGGATAATAGAAAAGTAATGCTGTTAAATTATGAGAGACTTGCTGGTCAGCACATGAACTCTCCATGGAGTGAGGATAGTTTCTTAAAGAGCTTCCCTTAGACATGAGAGGAAATGGGAAAGTTAAGATAGTTTCCAAAGTTGGAAGAAAATATTTTCTTGTGCCACTGTTTCTAAAAGGGTCAAATACATTTCCTGAAGGTGAAGTGGCAGTATTTAGAAAAAATTAAGAATACAAGCGACACAGAGGAGCTGTTAACATGCAAAAAGGGAACAAGCTCAAAGTCCCAGAGGCAGGGTGGTAGAAACCTCATGAATGTAGATAACCAAAGTGAGATCTGAGAGGACCTCTGATTAACATGTGGAAAAATAATACGAGACTTGGTTATACATGGCCTTAAATAAAAGTCAGTTGCTAGAAGCAAGGTAAAGGTCAGAACTGGACCAGCAGTAAACACCTCTACTGATGCAGAATCACTGAGCCACATGGAAAAAATAATAGAGATCCCATATTTATGAAAAGATTCTGGGAAATACGTTCTTTGCCAGACAAAAAGGTCACAGGAATGTACATCTTAAATTTTATACATTTCATCTTAGCAAAGTTATAACCAATTAAGCAAAATTTACAGAAGGATATTGAAAGTATAATTACCAGACAGCTTCATGCATTGCTATGGGGCTACAACTTTCTTTTGCACAACGATGTAATTTCAGCATAAACTTTGCATGAGGGTGCATATCACAAGGTTGTCAACAAATGGTTATAAATGCTATAGCTGCCTGCTTTGGAAAGACTGACTGGAGTTCCTTGAATATTGTTTTGAGGTGTTTACATATGCACATTTATTGATACATAATATTTTATGTATTTATGGGGTACATGTGATATTTTTTGCATGCATAGACATGTGTAATGATCCACTTAGAGCATTTGAGGTATCCATCACCTTGAGAATGTATCATTTCTATGTGTTGGGAATATTTCAAGTTCCCTCTTCTAGCTACTTTGCAATGTATAATACACTGTTGCCAACTATAGTCATGCTACTCTGCTATCAAACATTAGAATTTATACCTTCTATCTAACTGTGGGTTTGTACCCATTGACCAGTCTCTATTCATCCCCCCTTCTACCCACCCTTCCCAGCCTCTGGTATCTATCATTCTACTCTCTGCCTCCATGAGATCAACCTTTTTAGCTCCTGCATATGAGTGACTATGCGAAATTTATCTTTCTGTATCTGGCTTATTTCACTTAACATAATGATCTCCAATTCTGCCCATGTTGCTGCAAATGACATGATTTCATTTTTTTTTATGGTGAAATAGTTTTCTATTTGTATATGTACCACATTGTCTTTATCCGTTCATCCATTGATGGACACTTAGGTTGATTCCATATCTTTGCTATTGTGAACAGTGCTATAATATACATGTGAGTGCAGGTATCCCTTTGATATACTGATTTCTTTTCCTTTGGATAAATACTCAGTAGTGGGATTGGTGGATTGTATGGCAGTTCTATTTTTAGGTTTTTTGAGAAATATCCTTGAATATTTTGAGGTGCCTGAACCACTGGGTAACAGAATACATTTTTAACCCTTTCAAATTCCTTTCTCTTCTGATTTGGGTGTGTGCTACATCTTTTTGATGGTTTGCATGTTTATTTAAATGCCACAGTTTAATAGCTACTTTTTTCCCTTAACTTCCTTATTGAATGTAATATATATACAGCAAAGAGGACCCATCTTAAGGGTAGAGTTCAATGAATTTTTTACAGATATATAAATTTGTAAAACCTCTACCAGATCAGGATATGGAACATTGCCAGGATCCTAGAAACTTCCCCATATCCCTTTCCAGTCAGTACCCCTATACCTCAATAGCTATTCTTCTAACAAATCATTAGAATTATTTTGCCTGCTTTTGAATTCCATATAAATGAAATCGTGTGGTATGTTAATATATTACTTTTATAAAATTTTCCATACATTGGCATATTGAATTCAAGTATAATTCTAGATACGAATTTCAACAAATGCAATTGTATCCATTTCTACCCTCTCCTACAACCCATTCTATGAAGTTTTAAAATGCAAATGCCCCCTCTTCAAAAAAAAACCCTTCAGCACTAATACTTACTATGACTCCTTCCAGCCCTGCAAACTTAACAAGTAAGAAAGACTTAGTGGTTTGAACTAAGTAATATCTGGGGTACTGAACATTTCTCAGCCATTACAATCTTTCTAATCAGTACTGATAATGGGTTTTTAAAAAAATGTTAAAAATGAAACAAAACAAAAATGTGGTTTTTAAAAAGTTGTATATTTACATATTCTGTAAAAAAGTCAAACGGGCTATAAGAACAAGTCCTAGACCCCAAGACATCTAACTCTCTTCTCTAGAGACATTCATTATTACTCACTTCTTGTGTATCCTTGCAAAAATAGTATACACGTATAGGTGTCTTCTTTTTACACGAAAGAAATCATTCCATTCAAAGTGTTCTACACTTTACTTTTTTTGATTATCAATGTTGGAGGTCATTTGCCATCAGCATATAAAGAACTACCATGCTAATTTTTAATGGCTTCATATTACTGCATTATATGGCTGTACCTTAGTAAACTTAATTCGATTACAGAATTTAAAAACCAGGAATGTATCCGCTATCTCACCAGTGATTATAATCACAATGAAATAGAAATTTCAGGACACTAAGAGACAGAGACTAGACAAAAGGTTTCATGTATTCATTATTCCTGATTAAGTGGATAGAAATTCCAAATATATTTCCTACCACTTTTAGCTCCCTGCCTTCTGAAAGCAGGAATCTTTATTCCCTGGGAACCAGAGCTGACATAATTCCCTGGATGACTAGAGGCAAATGATGGCAAACAGATTGCCCATGGTCTAGCCCAGACTACATACAAAAACCTAGGCTACTCTTCAAATGAAAGGCTGGGATATTCTGGCAGTTTTAAAAAGCAGTATTTTCAAGACTGAAAAAGACTGTTCCCTCTTAAGATCAGGAACAAGATAAGCTCTCTTTCCATCTCTATTCAACATAGTACTAGAAGTTCTAGGAGAGGAAAAGAAATAAAAGGCATCCAACTTGGAAAGAAAGAAGTAAAACTACCTCTATTCACAGGTGACATGATCTTACATTTAGGAAATCATAAAGAATCCACAAAAAAGCTGTTAGAGCTAATATATGAAATCTAGTAAAGTTGCAGGATACAAGATCACCACACAAAACTAAGTTGTATTTTTATAGACTAGCAATGAACAATCCAAAAAGGAAATTAAGAAAAACAATTCCATTTGTAATAGCATCAAAAAGAATTAAATACTTAGGTATAATTTTAACCAAGGAGGGCAAGACTTTTACACTGAAAACCAAAAAGTATTGCTGAAATTAAAGACATAAAAAAATGGAAAGACATTTCTCTCTTGTCTAGGATTTCATATTAATGCAATCATACAGTGTATAGTCATTTATGCCTGGCTTCTTTTCACTTAGCACAATGTTTTCAAGATTCATTCATGTTGCTGCACATGTGAGTAGCTCATTCTTCTCTGTCGCTGGTAGACTTCCACTTTATAAATGTGTTATAATTTTATCCATTCACTAGCTTATGGATATTTGGATAATTTCCAGCATTTTTTGTTAGTTTGTTCTTTTTTTTTAACAGTTTTATTCTGCTGCGTTGAGGTCTGAATTTCTTTTCATTTATATCATTTGCAAACAAATTGGAATTCATGAATCTGTGGACTGATGATTTTCATCAGTTGTAGAAAATTGTCTCTTCAGATATTGCCTCTGCTCCATTCTCTCTCCCCTTACCTTCTAGAACTTCATTAGATGCTTATTAGACCTTCTTCTTCTATCCTCCATGTCTCTAAATCTTTCTTACATATTATCTTTTTATATCTTTACTCTGCATTCTGGCTAATTTCTTTAGTATAATCTTTCAATATACAACTTTTCTCTTTCAGACCTGCCCCTAATATTTCTAGGACCCCGGGCAAGAGTACAAATGGAAGGCTACATACCGTATGGATATACTTAAAAAGAAATCAAGCTCACAAAGAATTAAATAAAATATATTCCATCCTACTGCCTTGACAGAGGCCAGGATTGAATTTAAAATTTTTGGATACTTAAGCTTTGACCTATAATGTAGTGGCACAACAAGAGCTGATTTTTAACTGCCAGCCTCAAGCCCCTCTCTTTGCATCTTCAGCTCAGTACCACCCTGCAAGGGTCACTGAGTATACACATTTATGTATACCCAACCTACAAATCCAAGTTCCATCCACAGGTCCCACAAGAGCCAATTCTTGGCCCTCCCTGAGGGTGTTGTCTACCCTCAGGATAGACCTAGGGAAGAGGTCCACATAAGGAACTGGAAGCAGGCTTAGGGTCATTGAGCTGGGAATTTCAGGGTCCCTGGTGCCAGGAATGTGGTCTAGGAGGGATACTGACTCCATGTGATTGGCCATATCCTTAGCCATGCAGAGTCTTTGTGGCTGGATGAGGGGCAGAGCAGACTCCAAAGTGCAGGGCCAGAGACTGGGCCTCTCTTGCCTAGGTCTAAAGGCAGTGCTGCTTTCTTTAGCTATGTTCAATTTATCTGTTGAGTTTTTAATTTCAGTTATTCTGTTATTTATTTCTAGAAGTTCTAGTTGGTTCTTTTTCAAATCTGCCATTTCATTCATATTTTAGTTTCTCCTTTTATTTTTCAACATGTTAATCATATTTATTTTATTTTCCATCTCTGATAATTCTAAAACTTAAGTCTTTGTGGATCTTATTCTGCTGTCTGGTTGGTCGATTGGCTGTTGCTTTAGTGCCTTATTTCTTCATGCATTTTATGATTTTTGAGCTCATATTTATCTATGCAGAATTCTTCAAAGCCTGGAATGAGAATGGGTTCCTCAAAAAATGATATATATTTGCTTCTCCCAGGCACTGGAGGGCATGAAAAGTCTGCAACAACTTTAAACCAAATTTTCGGCCTCTGATTTTTTAAACCATCCGGGTACTGAAATTTCAGGATACAGATTCGTCTTGTTAGCGCCTGCTTGTGATTGCAAATTCTCAGGGGAGATCTGCCTCCTTCCCATCCCACTCAGTGCCAAGTTTGCTGGGCAATTTTCCAGAAGGTGGGAGATGGTGGTGGATTTCTTACATCAAAGATTTATAGGGAGGTTTCCTTTTAAAATCCAGTTTAGTGTAGGTCTTTGGCTTTGTCTCTTGTGCTCTGACCCTATAAGGCTGTGAAGGTTCACCAGATTAGGCAGATACCCTCTAGGTTCCCACCTTCCTTTGTCCTAAGTATTCCTTACTTTCTTGCCAATTCATTGAAGCAAGAAGGAAGGTGCGTTTTATCCAGTATATTTAGTGGTTTTTAGTGGGAAGGTCAGTTGGGGTACCTCATCTGTTTTATTGCTGTAAAAGTCTTACATAATCATAACATTTCTCCAATCCATCTGCTTTTCTTAATTCCCACTGATAATGCATAACTTCATGCACTTAGAATTGCTGGCTCCATCCAAAAGTCTTCTAACTGCATTCCTTGCTTCTGGGCTGCACCCTGCCTGTTCTGTACATTTCTCATCCCTCCAAGCCAGCTATATCAGTAAGTCTCAGCAAGAAACAGAATTTACATCTGGCAGGAGGTTTTGTCATAAAGGGATGAAGCTGTTGCTTGAGGTGTGACATCAAAAGAGGGAAGGAGTGGGGAAGAAATGCCTCAACTTCACTTTCTACCTGCCTTCTGGTATCTTTGCTTAGGCCTTTCTTAGGTCAAACCCAAATACAAGGCAGTCCTTAAAGAAGCTGAGTAAAGAACTCCCAGAGGCATAGAGCTTAGCAGAGAAGGGCAGGAAATGAATCTGGGGGACAAAGAGAAAATAATCACCACATCAGGCTTTCTCCAGACTATTTTGAAAGGCCAACTATCTAAAATGCAAACTGTATCATATTATTCTCCCACTTAAAATCTGTCAGTGGATTCACATCATCTGTGGGAATAAGTCTAAACAGGGATATGTGACCTTGCCCTGGCTTCACTCCCCAATTCTTGTCTTAGCCTATGGTCATTCTGGAGTATTTCCAGATTCTCCAGTATCCCATGCTCTCACACCTCTGCACTTTGGCCATATTCTTTCCTCTTCCCAAGGCATCTTTTTGCATTTTCTTTGCTTGGTTAACTTCTACTCAACCTTTCAGAATCAAAGATTTAACTCTGGAATCACCTCCTCCTGAAAGTTTCCTGAAAAGTTTTTCCAGGTGTTTCTATTATTTTCTTACTTAATCCCATCATAATACAGATGCTCCTCAACTTACATCATGATAAACTCATCGAAAGTCAAAACTATCATATGTCAAAAATGAATTTAATACTCTGATAAACCCATCAAAAAGCCTTAAGTCAAACCATCGTAAGTCGGGGAGCATCTGTACTTAGTTGAGTGCCCTTTCTCCCTTGAGAGGAAAGATATGCATTTTAGCTCTTATATATAACACCCAGCACCATTTCTGGCAGATGGTAGGCAATCAATAACAATTTTTTAAAATGAATCAATGAAAACTAAATATTAGGAAAACAAATAGTATAGTTATAAAGCCCTTTGGAATTTTAGGTTATGGGGAAAAGTCTTAGAATTTGAAGCATTAGATTTCTTAAATTCATTTCTGAGATACTTATTTTGTATACTGTATTGGCAGAGAAAGATAAGAAAAAGACCACAAGCCTAAGGACTCAGAATTCGAGTCCTAAAGGTTAATCCTAAATTTGGGCAATGTCTAGGATACTAGAAAAGTCAGTTTTCTAGAACATAGGAAAGAGATTGTTTTGGTGTTAGCTTTGGTTCTTGCCAAATAATGCTTTAAATTATTTAAATAAACTTTAAAAATGTGTATTAACCCATACATTTCTGGTAAATTCATATTACAGTAACTTTTGCTTTCACTGTATATTAAAAATCTATAACCTGTGGAAACAGTCTTGCTTGGCTTCAGGTTCCAATAACATAAAATGCTTTTTTTTTTTTTTTGAGACAGTCTCACTCTGTTGCCCTGAATAGAGTGCCGTGGCATCAGCCTAGTTCACAGCAATCTCAAACTCCTGGGCTCAAGCGATCCTCCTGCCTCAGCCTCCCGAGTAGCTGGGACTACAGGTGCTTGCCACCACTACCGGCTAATTTTTCTATTTTTAGTAGAGATGAGGTCTGGTTCTTGCTCAGGCTGGTCTGGAACTGCTGAGCTCAAGTGATCCTCCTGCCTCGGCCTCCCAGAGTGCTAGGATTACAGGCGTGAGCCACCATGCCCAGCCTTAAATGCATTCTTTCCAAAAACTCTGAGAGAAAACCGAAATACTACCACAACGCAACAAAATACTAGAGAATTATTTGCTGTGCTGATTAACATTTTTATTTACATTTTGCCTAAGACGCCATATGAAGTCTCTATAATGCATTTTTTCTAAAACTGATATATATATATAATGTGTCTTTCCTAAAACGTGTCCTTCACCAAATGTGCAGAATAATTCACAGGTTCACCACTGCAAAATAGCCCTTCTTAAAATTCTGCCAATGTTGGGTTAAAGATCTTACGATATAACACATAAAACATTGTGAGCATGGACCAACGGGCAAGAAAAAATTAAAGAGAAGTTTCTCATAGCAATCTTGAAAGAAGTTTCTCATCCCACTTCTGCCTTGAAGTGGGAACGCGATAGGCCAGGACACACTACATATCCCAGCATACCGTGCGACTACCAATGACCACAATTCCCAGAAGGCACTGCTCGCCGCACTCAGGTTTCCCTTGTTCCTGGGGCTTGTAGTTCTCGTTCGTGTCAGCTGAGAAGGCGAGGTGGGTAATTGCATATCCAGCCCGAGGATATAAGGCGTAGTTTTCCAGTTTTTGGCAGAGCAGAAAAACTTCAGGCTCCTAGGCTGGCTGGGTCCTTTGTCTTATCTGTTGGCTTCTGGTTTACAACGGGTAAGTCACGGAGGAGCTACAATTTCCTTCAGCAGGGCCCCACCCCTTATTTCTGGGAGAGACTCCGTTCCGGTAAGTCATTTGTCCCTTAGCTCTCGCCGTAGCAGCCACCGCCCATCCCTCTTTGTGTGCTTCGGAAAACCGCGGAGCTAGTGGTGGCCACGGTTGGCGTTGGGGGCTTAGGCGAGGGACGTTATCGGGAAATTTCAGGCGGGAGAACTTCCCTATCCCGCCACTTGACAGGTGGGTTGAGTGTTTTTCCCTCAAGGCCCTCCTCCCTGCTGTGTCCCACGTTGGGACTCGAAGGGCAGCTTGGCAGTTCCTCCTGACGGCGCCGCCCGGCCCGGCTTTGGGGAGGAGAAGCATGGGGAACCAGGTGTGGTGACTCAGTGCGGCCTGGGGAGAGGAGTCCGCTCCCTTCCCTTCTTGACTCTCCAGAGGCGGCCTGCGGAGCCTTGAGACTTCTTTGGCGGCCACTGGCCTCTTTCCCCGACGCCCTGGCCTGGACCGCGCCCTCTTGGCGGTGATCTCAGGGGGAAAAGTGATTCCTTTTCGCTTTGCTGCATTTAAAAATAAAAGTCATTACTTACTTGCATTGATAGCGTTTCCCCTCGCCTTGTGTGTGTTAGAAAGTCCTCAAATAAGGAGATTGTTGCACAAAACTCTAGAGACTTTCCCTGGAGTTTTAAGAAACTGAACGTGTCAGTCACGGAGGCTCTGGTCTCTCTTGAGGATGAGAGGGTTGGTCAGCTCTAGTTCAGCTGGTCAAACTTCGTTCTTAGGTTTTGACTTAAAATGTACTTACTTTAATATCAGTTATTGTTGGTATCTGTTTTACAGTCGACGCTGAACAAAAAGTAATGTGTCTAGCTTAGCATACAGTATGGAAGTTCTCTTCAACAGCTATTAGTATGGAGCTATTTAGAGGTGTAGAAAGGGCGGAGTAAGAAACACGTTCTCTTGTTTTTTAGTTTGTTCGAATGGGTCTGCCACGTCAACTTTTCACTGTTTTTGTATACCTGAAATTATCAACTAGCATGCTAGTTTTTATGGAGTATTGCAGCTGAAGTTTCCTTTATTTATTTATTAGTAGATGGAGTTTTCTTCTTGACTAACTTACCTTTATTATGATTTGATAATTGTGCTGTTTAAGAGATTCCTTTTAAATACAGTTTCCCAGAGGTTATTCTCCTAGTTTTCTTGATCAAAAGCATTTAATACTTCAATTGTACAGAGACATTGAGAAAGATTGATCATTATAATAATCATACGAAGAAGGTAACAAGTTCCTGGTGCCTGCTTTATGCTCAGCTGCTAGGCTACTTTTTCAATGAAAAAAAAACCCTAATTCATTACTTCTTCCTAAAACTGAGGATGAAGTAGTGTTTATGTAATTGTTTTTCGAAGCTCTGTAATTCTGTCTACCTTATCCATTATTCATTTAGCCACTATCAATTTAACGTTAAGGTCACTGTGCCGGTTGCTGTGAAGGCAACAAAAATGACAAAAACACAGTCTCTGATTTCAAGTAGATTACAGTCTAATAGTGAAGGTTTCAGGTGTGTTCACAAATGTGCTAAAAGTGCCATAAGAGGTGAGTTAAGGTGTTATTGTAGAGAAATAAGTCATTTGGTTTGATAATAATGGTAATTGTTATGTTTTGCTTGTCTTTAATATTACTACTTCCATGGCACTTTTTAGAATTTACAGGAAAAAGAAAAAAGTAGAATTTACAGGAATTTTCTGTTTGACCTCATTGCTTTTATTAAGTTTCTAAGACTGAATGCAAAGCTTCTTAGTGCCAACCGACGTCTTCTGTTTTAAGAGCTAGTTTTGACCTTTATCTCCAGTGCCCTAATATATTGTCATGAAAAGCATTGAGACAGTGTGTTCAATTTGGGCATATGAACATTAAAGCACTTACTATGTGCTAGTTGTTATGCTTAGCCTTGGGTAATATTTATTTCTTATATGAGTTTGTTTATAGTTTTTTCAACTCAGTAATATATGTATGCTGCCATTATTTTAAAAGTAGGGTTTATATGGTCTTTAGATAGCATTGAACTACATGGCCTCATGGGACAGTTCTCTTCTTGAAGCACTAATTTTTTTAAAGTGGTCTGCTTTTACCATCTAATGATTATTTTAAATGATTTTCTGCTTCTTAAGGGCACAAACATGTCGGACAAAAGTGAATTAAAGGCTGAGTTGGAACGTAAGAAGCAGCGATTGGCCCAAATCAGAGAGGAAAAGAAGAGAAAAGAAGAAGAAAGGAAAAAAAAAGAAGTATGTTTGAATCATTTTTAAAATAAACTTAATGTAAAATAATTGGGCTTTATTCCAAGTACTTATACTTTTACGTAATAATTTCAGGATAGTAAAAATCTAGCAGTTGTGGCCGGGCACAGTGGCTCATGCCTGTAATCCTAGCACTCTGGGAGGCTGAGGCAAGAGGATCGCTTGAGCTGAGGAGTTTGAGGTTGCAGTGAGCTACGATGACAGTCTCAAAAAAAAAAAATTATAGCAATGTGACCACAAATATTTACCATAAGTAAATCTTACTTTAAAGAAGGCAGATAACTGAAAATGACAAAACTGGTAAATTAAAATATGTTTGTTTTTACTGAGTAAAAATATTTCATATAGATTGATGCATTTCTAAGATTTGATTTACAAAAGTTCAATTTACATAGTCTTCTAGGAATATATTAAATAAACTAAGGGGCATCTGTATTGTTATAGCTCATTAAGATATGGCATACAAATCATAATTTAGTTTGGATTTTGAACTTATCTTAATATTTTGCTATTCTAAACTGCTAATAATTTGTCAGAATGGATAGTATTAATGATAAACAGAAATATATATAATAGATGATTTAATTGATTAGGGGATTTGTTCTTATTTATTTTATCATGAATTAGTCATTGAAGTATTTTTACTGATTAGTAGGTTTGATAGTACCATAAAAGTGTACCAGGCCTTCTGTATTCAGACTTGGGGCATCATGTATTTCATCATATACAGCAAATGTATGTTGACCCTGAGCTGGAGGTATTTTACTTGTTCCCACATTGAAACTCTTTATCCCTATGGAAACTCTTTAGACAGATCTGTATATTTTTATCATTGATATGTTTTAAATAGCCAGTGTAAGCTAGTTTGTCCTAAGTGTGTCTTTAGTACCGAGCTTTTATATGCGATAGCCTAAATAATAGCCAAGACTGCCAAAAATCTCTAAGACTAAGAAAAATCAATAGTAGAAAAATTGAAGGTACAGTTTATGTGCAGCATTGCTATGATGCTGTAAAGGTCTATGATTGAAGAATTTGCTAGTTTTTTCCTGAATCTTTCTGTGATACACTATAATAGGAGGGTTAAAGCATTACATTAGCTATTTGATTAAAAGCTCACTGGTAGAGAAGCATGATTCAGACTGTCAGAGCCATTCCAAAATAGTATCTATAGCCTTAAATGCTTCAAAGTTAAGAGTAAATTTGAGTTTTGTTTTCTAAGGATGGCCATAAGTGGCATAAGTGGTCTCTAAGGGATGTCTGTTACATGATTGATACCTAATTTAAAGTTTATAAAACGTTACAAGAGATAATTCAATGGTATTAAACAGAGAGTCTACCAATATATTGTTTTAGACAGTGAAGCATCAGCTTGATAATATAGCCTGTTTGCTATTTAGATGAAATTTTCTGATGACTTTAAGTCAAAATGGTATCATAGAGAATTATGGCTAACAAAATTCATTCCAGACAATGTATGAGTAATAGTTATCTAGTTGACACAGGCATTTGAGGTGTACGTTTTTCCCTTGAAAGCCTAAATTTTACTTGAGATGTTTTAGGTGAGAGTATTGAGGTTTATCTAGTTTAACTAGAAGATTTTGATAAAACTATAAATGGCAAAAATAAAAGCTGGCAAAAATTTTCATAACAAAAATGTCATGTGCTATGCAAAGGTGAGTTTTAATTTTACCAAATCCAACCATATGTTTTTATTATAAAAATAAGACCTATAGTTTAAAAAATAAAAATCTTTATCTAGATGAAGTTTTGATAAACTCTCTACATAAAGTTGCATAAGTAAAATAAAGATTTTGTATAAAGAAGTTTGTGGTACTCATACTTTTTTAACAAATCAAATTGTCCATTTACTTAAAATAATTAAATAATTCCCCCTTAATTTTTTTTACTGTGTTGTGATATTTAAGCTTTTGTGCCACTGGGATGAAGGTTTCCACAATTCCTGACCATGGACAGCAATTTCATACTGTAGATAATTTGAAGTTGATTGTGCTTTTTAAATTTATCTCTTAGAAAAATTTTTGTGGAAACTCCTTATTTACGTATAAAAGTGGATCAATTTAGTGCATATCATTTGTACATTATTTGCTAGAACTCTGTTGAGAATGGTTTTCACTTGATGACTATAAAAAGGAACTTAATCTGTACTCAAAACTAAGTTCATGCCCTAAAAGTTTACAGTGTTAGCATGTTATTTAAGATACTGTTTTTTTTGAAAACAGAAGTGTTTCATACTATATGTAAACTTAAGTTTTTAACTTAAAAATTTCAGACTGATCAGAAGAAGGAAGCTGTGGCTCCTGTACAAGAAGAGTCAGATCTTGAAAAAAAAAGAAGAGAAGCTGAGGCATTGCTTCAAAGCATGGGGCTAACTCCAGAATCCCCCATTGGTAAGGATAACAATATATCCATTTATGAGAGATAGGTATAGATTCTGTTCAGCTCAGACATGGCTAAGATGAGTGAGTTGACTTAATATATTTTGCGTATTTTCCTTATCATGTCTCTTAAAATCATTAATTTTATAATTTGTTTGGAATTGCCTTTTTTCAGATGTGCTAATACATGGTGATTTTATTTGTTCAAAAGAGCTGCAAGATTAATTATATTTATTAACGTATTCTGAGCTACCAATTGACTTTTCTTATTAAATCAATCATTTATTTCAACAAACATTTGTGAAACAAGTTTTGTGTGCCATACTGTGTTAAGCTCAAAGATTACTGTGATTCCTGATCTTAACTCTGTATTCATTTCTGTAAATTAGAGGTATAATAAATCAAAATTATATTATTAGTATTCAAAGGTACAGGAAATGGAAGGAGTTGCTTATAGCTTTCTGCTCTCAATACGAATAAGGAAGATAATTTTGGTAGCTTATTTTGACAGTAATTTTGTTTAATCTTGTTCTTTTTCTGGGTTGTTCATTTTAATAACTATGCTAGACCAAAAAGCTGAAATAGTAGAGATACTGAGGACAATCTAGTTATATATCAGAAAGCATTAAATACTTACTTAAAATAGTTCTGTGCTGAGTGCTGTTACAAAATATTTTAGTTTGACATGGCCTTTGTCCTTTAGGGACCTAAAATTTCAGGGTAGTTTGTGGGCTAATTTCATCTCATCTAGGGGACAAATAATGACAATAGTAATTGCTGTATACCTGTTGTGAAACTGCAACATAACTGTCCTTAGAGCTGCTATTTCTAAAAGGTTTCAAAATGAAAAAGCTGTTACTCTCATAGTCTGCTTCATTGTTATTTCTTTCAGCTCATTTTCCTTTTCCTTATTGGTAGAATTCGAACACTGAAGTACTTTAATTTTTATGTGTTTATTTAATAAGCTTATGTTGCATATTACAATTTTAAGAGCAAATAAATCAAAACACTTTTTTCTTGTTACCTGAGTCACTAAACGAAGTTACTTGTTAGTTGTAGCTTGTTATTTGAGTGATCATTATTTTCTGTGCATTGGCTTTATCTTTTTCCTATAGGATTTTTTTTCTTTTTGTCCTTTTTTGGTTTCACTTGTTCGTATTTCTTAATGTATGGCCCACCTCCATCATTGATTCTTGAAAGACCATTCTTTAGTTGTGTGTGCGTGTGTATGTATGTACGTGTGTGTGTGTGTGTTTTTCCCCCCTTCCCCATCTCTAATTTCATTCTCCTTCCCACTCGTGTACTAAGTACCCACTCTTGCATTTTGACATAAACATGTCCTTTCCTGCATGTGTTTTAAGTTTTTCAAGGTTTTATATATCTATGTATATATACATTTACATAAATGGCATTGTGCTATATGTCTTCTGTTCCATGTTGCTATATACAAATCTAGTTATTTCTTTTTTTTTTTTTTTTTGAAACAGAGTCTCACTCTGTTGCCTGGGCTAGAGTGCCGTGGCATCAGTCTAGCTCACAGCAGCCTCAAACTCCTAGGCTCAAGCGATCCTCCTGCCTCAGCCTCCCAAGTAGCTGGGACTACAGGCATGCGCCACCATGCCCGGCTAAGTTTTTTTTTTCCTATATATATTTTTAGTTGTCCAGCTAATTTCTTTCTATTTTTTAGTAGAGACGGGGTCTCGCTCTTGCTCAGGCTGGTCTCGAACTCCTGAGCTCAAACAATCCACCCGCCTTGGCCTCCCAGAGAGCTGGGATTTCAGGCGTGAGCCACCGCGCCTGGCCAAATCTAGTTATTTCTGACTGTGCATGATATTCTATCATGTAACATATCTTGTCCATTTCCCCAATGCTATTAGCTTAGGTTGCTTTTGTCTCTTTGCTTTACTATCATAAATAACACTGCAAAGAATATATTCTTTCTCCTTGAGGACCATGGAAAAGTGTCTCTGGGGAGTATGCACAAGAATACACTTGCTGCGTTATTGTGTTATAGGGCTTACTTAAATTTGTTAGGTTCTGCATACCACTCTTAAGGATGGCTACAAAAGTTTACCTTCCCAACACTAGTGCATGAAAAAGTAACGGCTTTACCATATCCACATCATCACTGGATATTATCCAACTTTCTAATTTTTGCCGACTTGATGGGTATAAAGTGGTATACCAAAATGTTTTAGTTCAGGGAGATTGACCATCAGATGGCTATTAACCATTCAAGTTCTCCCTTCTGTGAATTGAATATTCATATCCTTTTGCCCATTTACTATTGGGGTTTTTTATCTTCTGATTGTAGACATTCCTTGTATATTTTGTATATTGTATGTAGGACTTCTTTCTGTTTTAGTCTTCTTAAAAATAGCTTCTTCTAGTCTGTTATCTGTTAACTCTGTTTCTAGTATTCTTCACTGAACAGAATCCTTCATTTGATATGGTCAGATCTACCAGTTACAGGTTGACTATCCCTAGTCCAAAAATCCAAAATTTAGAGGGATCCAAAATCTGAAACTTTTTGAGCACCAACATGACACTCAAAGAAAACTCTCATTAATGCATTTCAAATTTCAGATATTCCGATTAGGGATGCCGAACTGTGAATTATAATGCAAATATTCTAAAATCCAAAAAAATCCAAAACACTTTTGGTCCCAAGCATTTCAGATAAAGGATACTCAACCTGTGTAACCCTTTTTTTGTGCTATTTTGGTCTTTTAAAAAAGAAATCCTTTCCTATGCTGAGGATGCAAATATATTTTCCTATATTTTTTCCTAATAGCTTTATAGTTTACCCTTCACATTTAGATATTTGGGTTACATTTTTAAAAATAGTATGAGGTAGGGATCCAACCTAATATTTCGCTGTATAGTTAGCTAATTTTCTCAGTCCATTTATTAAATAGTCTATCTTTTCCCCCATTGATATCTGATGCCAACTTTTGTCATACAGTATGTTCTCACATATTCATGGGCATTTCTCTGTTCTCTATTTTCGCTATGGATCTATTCGTCCAATTCTGCACAATTAACCCAGTTTTAATTGCTGTGGCTTTGTAATATATCCTAATTTCTCATATAGAAAGTCATCCCCTAACCTTGGTTCCTCTTTTTCATAATAGTCCTAGCTTCATAAACATTTTTCTTCCCCTCAAAAAATTAGTTTATTGTTTCCCACCAAAATCTTGCTGTACCATACATTACATTTAGTTATATGTTTTTAATTTTTAAAAATCTAGAACATCCTCCACACACATCCTACTTTTTGCCCCATAATACTTGTTGAAGAGAGTGAGCCAATTGGTCTATAGAATGTCCACCTCCTGGGTTTGTCTGATGGTTTTCTCACATTTAGCTTTTGTTTTTCTATTCTTTATATTTCCTCTAAACTGGAAATTAGATCAAAAAGCTTCATTCACTTCAGGCTGAACATCTTTGGCAAGGCATCTCATGGGTGATGCTGTGTCCTTTCATACTGCATCACACCAGTAGCACATATGGTTGTTGAGCTGTTAGTGATGCTAAGCTTAATTACTGGGTTACAATTGTGATATCCAGGTCTCTCCATTATAGTTACCCCTTGTGACTAATAAGGACTAATAAGCGATATCTGAGGGTGATACTTTGGTATCATGCTATTCATGTCTTTTTTCTTTTCTTTTTTTTTTTTTATGGCAGAGTCTTGCTCTGTCGCCCAGGCTAGAGTGCAGTGAGTGGTGTTATCATAGCTCACTGCAGCCTCGAACTCCTGGGTTCAAGTGATCCTCCTGCCTCAGCCTCCCAAGTAGCTGGGACTACACATGAGCGCCACCACGCCCAGCTACTTTTTCTATTTTTTGTAGAGGTGGGGTCTCGTGGTTGCTCAGGCTGATCTTGAACTCCTGAGCTCAATCTTCCTGCCTCTGCCTCCTAGAGTGCTAGGCTTGCTCACAGGTCTGAGCCACCGCACCCACCAACTATTCATTTCTTTATCAACCTTTTACCTAATGATATTAACACTCATGGATGATCCTTATCTAGGTCAGTTATTTAATTGGAGTTGCAACGTTGTTTTTGTAATTCTTCCATTCTTTCTATATGTATTGGCTGAAGTTCTTCTATAGAGGGAAATTTCCCTCAATAACTAGAGCTATTTGGTTACCCTAAATGTTAAAAGAGCAGGAGACGTGTTTATGCTTCTTTCACTTTAATTACTAATAGTCATCTCTAGGGGTGACAGGTGAGTTTTTGCATGTATTTTTAAAATAAATTAGCTAATATTTTATTTAGGATTTTTGTATATACTCGTAAGTGAAATTTGCCTATAATTTTCTTGTTCTGTTCATGTTCAGTGGTCATCATGGTTATGGTTCTAAAATAAATTAGGCAGCTTTCCCCTTTGGTATTTTGTAGAACAATTTGCAAAAGATAGGTGTTACTTGTCTCTTTAAAACTTGGTAGAATTCAACTGTAAAACTGCCTTGAATTATGACTTTTTTCTACAGGGGATAGAGAGCAAGGTGATTCACAATTTCAAGTTTTTTTAAATGGTTATAGTCTCTTCAAGTTTTCTTCTTATGTCAGGGTTTGTTTGTTTTTTCCCAAAACAGCAATAAACATTTATTCTCTCTCATAATCTCTGCCAGTCAGGATTTGGTAGTGGCTTAGCTGAGTGGTTCTGGCTCAGGGTTTCTCATGGCTTTGAAGTCAAGATGTCAGTCAGAGCCATAGTCATCTGAAGTCTTGACTGGGGCTTGAGGACTTGCTTTCAGGGTGGCTCATTCACATGGCTGGCAAGTTGGTGCTGCTTGTTAGTGGGAGAACTGAGTTCCTACCTACATGGGTCACTCCACAGATCTGCTTAAGTATCCCTGCAGCATGTTAGGTGTGTTCTCCCAGAGTGAGTAATCAAGAGAAAAAGAGAGCCAGAAGAAAGCTATCCTTTTTATGACTTACCCTTGGAAGTCACAAAGCATCACTTCCACCACGTTCTGTCCATTGAAAGAGAATCAAAATCCAGCCCACACTCACAAAGAATTTGTGGGCATTCTTTAAAACCACCAAAATATTTGCAACAAACTCATAGGTTTCTTTGTATTTTGAGACGATCATATGCTTTTCTTCTTTTTTTAATTTATTAATATGATTTACACTGATTTTCTAATGTAGAGGCATGCTTACATTCTGGAAAAACTCAGCTTGGTTATGAGATCTATTTTTCTTACACATTGCTGCATTAGTTTAATAGTATTTAGGGATTCTTCATTTGTACTCATAAAAGAGACAGACCTATAATCTTTCTTCCTTTCATTATATTTTTTCTGGCTTTATTATAATGCTTCTGTTAGCCTGATTAAGTGACTTTTGTGGTTTTCTACCTTCTTCTGTTCTCTGGAAAGGTTGTATAATTTTGGAATTATTTATTTCTTAAACATTTATTAGAATTTTCCCTTAGAATCATTTGGGTTCTGGTATCAGTTTTGGCATTTCATGTCTTGTAGGACTTTATCCATTTCAACTAACTTTTCAGCTTTATTGGCATATAGCTATCCATAATTCTTTCATCATTTTTTATTCTCATTATACCTAGAGTTATTTTCTTTTTCCCATTTCATACTTTGCTCACTTACATTTTATCTTTTTTTCTTGCCAGAGGTTGATCTTGTTTTATTAATTTTTTTTTCAAACAACCAGCTTTTTGGTTTTTCTTAGCAAATTTTCTTACCAAATTTCTTGTTCCCAAGCCATTTTATTCATGCACTAAAGATTCTGACTGATCTGTGTGTATAAAAAATAGACCATGTTACTATAATCCTGATAGGAGACATAGTCCAAAAATTAAAGATTGATATGGACCACAATTGATTCAGAATTTGAGGGTAAGCAGCATTCAAGTTGCATATTAAATTTCCAATTTTGTGCTGAAAGACAAATTACCCTTAAGTAAAGGTGGTATATTTGGCCCTTTGCATTTTTTCTTGTCTATCTGTATTTCTCTAATCCTTATCATGATAAAACACATTTCCTATACCTGATAGCAAGTATGTTATTCAGATATATGAAGAAACTGTAGAATTATCTACAATTTAGAAAAATGTTGAACTCTCTCAGAACATCCCTCAAAAATTTGTAGCTTTGATTTATGGGTAAATGAATGTTATTTATGATATTTGTGAAATATGGTTTTTGGTGCCCCTTGTATGTAGGATTTTAATGTATACAAATGGGGAAGGGGAAGAACCTTCCAGGCAGAAGAAAAGTTAGCAAAGACATGAAAGTTAAAAAGGTTAAGGTGTACTCAAGAGAAATAACAAGTGATTTACTTTGGCTGACAAAGTGGAAGGGGAGAGAGAGTATGGAAATGGAGGCTGAGGCTAGATTGTGAAGGAACTGTTGAGAGATCACTTAAAGGTTTTTCACCTAGGAAAAAGTGTTGTGATCAGAGCTCTTCCTACTAGTCATAAGCTTTTTTCTTTTTTCTTTTTTTTTTGGTTAAATGAGGGCTGAAATAGACATTTTGCGTGACCATAATCTGATTATAAATGTGTGTGGGGTAAACATATAATCTAGATTTAGGTGATTTGAAATATCCCATAAATTTGACTCCCCTTTGAGCCAGTTAGAACAATTTGACACATTGCTTTCTGAAACTCAAATTTCTAATATTTAGTAATTTAGTTCTAATGCTTTAAAAAAAAATGTTTATCCATTCACTAATTCAACAAATGTTGTTGAGTGCCTTCTGTAAACCAGGCTTAGTAATGGGCTTCTGAACATTACAGAAGCCCTTTTGGAGCTTGTATTCTTGCTCTTTTGAAGCTTATGTTCTTGTAGGGGAGGTAGATTCTTAGGTTATGTGATAGAGAGACTGCAAGGGGTAACACTAAACAGAGTGGTACAGGAAGATTTCTTTAAGAAGTGGATTTATAGGCCGGGCGCGGTGGCTCACGCCTGTAATCCTAGCACTCTGGGAGGCCGAGGCGGGCGGATCGTCCTGAGCTCAGGAGTTCGAGACCAGCCTGAGCAAGAGCGAGACCCCGTCTCTACCAAAAATAGAAAGAAATTAATTGGACAGCTAAAAATATATAGAAAAAATTAGCTGGGCATGGTGGCGCATGCCTGTAGTC
>RJWJ010016214.1:0-34862 GCA_004363605.1 Indri indri
TAAAGGATCACTTGGCTACTGTGAGGATTATAGGACAAGAATCAGAAAGAACAGAGACCAATTATCAGGCTATTAATAGCCAGGGATAAGACAGCAGTGGTTAAAATATTAGGAAGTGGTCAGATTAAAGCTATCTTTTGATAGTAGAAAGGGATCAAGAATGACTTTAAGGTTTATTTCCTGCACAATTAAGTGGATTGTTTTGTTGTTGTTAAAAATCTATAACAATAACACAGGGCCCTGTCTGGTCCTGCATAGTACTTGCATCAATAATTTCTATGAACATGCCGAGGGGCAGACGTAACACATAAACAACTCAAAACTCAGAAATATTTTTAGCTCGATATGAGAAAGACTTTACTGGCACTCACAGTTATCCACAGAGGGACTGGGTACCCTCAGTAATTAACAAGCTAATGGGACTATCTAAGCACAAACGGACTAGTCACACCACCAAATGGAAAGATGGAAGCTTAGATTACATCTAGGCCAACTCCCACATCGTATGATTGAAGAAATGTATGCCCAGAGACACACAGAACCTTGTTCAAGGTCAAGCATAAATTCAGCAGTGGAGCAAACATTTATAACTCCCAGCAAGAGTTGTGTATTAAAAAGGTTCAGGTGCTAGGCCAAATGTTCCAGTTGTTCATATAATACAGCTTTTGAGTTAATTGGTTCATTGAGATTTATCATATCTTTTGGCTTCATTCACTCATTTATATGTTAAGCACTTTCAACATAAAAGGCACTGTGAGCTTCTTCATAAGATGTAATATTGGAATATCTTCAAGTTATTGCACCTTTAATTTCAAAGTTATAAATAAATATACACAGAAAGTACAGTGTTATGAACAGCTGACTCATGTCCTTTTGGAAAGATGTAAAATATAAATAAATTCAGTAAGTGAAACCACAGAGACATACTCTTATTTTTATTACAAACGTGCATGCATTGTATAGTCGGTTTAAAATCTTATAGATGGATACCGCCATCCCCAAATGCCGATAAGAAAAAAAAATTAACAGAAAAGAATAAAAAATCAATCAACTTAGTATTTAAAGATTTTGTAAACAAAACTCATAATTTTCTCTATACCAGAATTTTTCACTGGTACTTATTTTTGAATACTATTTCAAAGATTTAGAATCTACTAGACTAGTTTAAGAAATTAAAATAGTGGCTCATGCCTGAAATCCAACACTTTGGGAGGCTAAGGTGGGAGAATCACTTTAGGCCAGGAGTTCAAGACCAGCCTAGGCACCATAGTGAGACTGATTCTCTGCAAAAAGAATTTTTTTAAAATTTGCCAGGTGTGGTGGTGCACTCCTGTAGTCCCCTCCCATAACTGGGAGGCTGAAGCAAGAGGATTACTTGAGCCCAGGAGTTCAGGTTACAGTGGGCTATGAACATGCTGTCCCACGACCTGCACTCCAGCCTGAGCAACAGTGTGAGACTCTGTCTTTAAAAAAAAAAAAAAGAACAAAAGAAAAGAAAAAAGAAATTAATATATTTTTTAATTATCTAAGAGGTGTGCCCGAATGATCTTCATCTACACTAGCTAGTATATTAGTTTCAAAACTAATTCTCTAGGAAGTTAATATGACACTTAGCTCTGTCTTGAAAAATCTCTCCAAACAGTACTTTTTTTTTAAGATATGGATAGAGCAAAAACAACCATTAACGTGAAAAATATCAAATCTGCCATTAAAGATCTATGTGTCTACATCTCTCTACCTCTATTGTTGAAAGCCTAAAGACTATATTTCTCACTAATTGAATCAATATAAAGCAAAAGAAACTTGTGGCTCCTGTTCTCTATCTTCCTCAACTGCTTCAATTACTTTACAAATCTCAGAAAACCGTATTCTTGGCTCACAGCAGATTAACTCCAACAGTGTCATCCCCTTAAATACAGATTACGATGATGTTTTGATCTCACAGTGCCTACAAATAAACCAAATAGCTTTTGCTTTCAAAGTTATCAACAGTTCAGAATAATAAGAACACAGAGAAAATTGTTTTCTTTATTAAAAAAATTTTGAAGAACTCTAATACTTCCCTCTCTTTACAACAATCCTCTCATCCAACCAACTCTACCATTCAGTTGCCCCTAAATTTTGTTGTGATTAATTGACCCACTAAATTAACAATGGCTACATGTTGTTCAACGCACAGAGCATATCCTGGAATATAAATTGAAAAATGCTAAAAACGGAATGGAAAAAGTCACGAGGACATATAATTTTACCCAACTGACCTCAGATGAGAACTAATTATAAACTATACAAGTACACAAAATTCAAGAAGTATGAGATATAAAATTCAAGCTTGTAAAAACTATATAGGTCAGTACTTCATTTTGTCATACTCTATCATTGGTGAGAGAGTATGGCAAGTCTCTGTTGAAATATCTGAAGCATTTTGCAAAACTCTGTGGTTATTCAGTTTTATTCCCATAATATGGATAAAAAAATAGGAATCAAAGGCCGGGCGCGGTGGCTCACGCCTGTAATCCTAGCACTCTGGGAGGCCGAGGCGGGAGGATCATTCTGAGCTCAGGGGTTCGAGACCTGAGCAAGAGCGAGATCCCGTCTCTACCAAAAATAGAAAGAAATTAATTGAACAGCTAAAATATATATATAGAAAAAATTAGCTGGGCATGGTGGCACATGCCTGTAGTCCCAGCTACTCGGGAGGCTGAGGCAGTAGGATTGCTCAAGCCCAGGAGTTTGAGGTTACTGTGAGCTAGGCTAACGCCATGGCACTCGCCCAAGCAAGAGAGTGAGACTCTGTCTCAAAAAAAAAAAAAAAAAAAAAAAAATAGGAATCAATTAAATGAATAACTAAGGCTGTATTGACCTTTGGAATGGAATTGCAATCCTGCTCCACATAATCATGTTTCGGTCAAAGACTGGCTGCATATACGACAGTGGTCCATCCCCTGTGATTACAATGGAGCTTCCCTATATAGGTGTATTATTTTTTTAAATCACTTATACCATATTTTTACTGTACCTTTTCTATGTTTAGATATGTTTAGATACACAAATACTTACCACTTTGTTACAATTGGCTAGAGTATTCTGTGCAGTAACATGCTGCACAAGTTTGTAGCCTAGGAGCAATAGGCTATATCATAAAGCCTAGGTATATGAGGGCTGTCGGGAAAGTATCCAGCCATTATTAATATAATGAAAATGGTTACTTGGCTGGATACTTTCCGGACAGCCCTCATATAGTAAGCCATACCATCTAAGTTTGTGTAAGTACACTCTATGACAGGGTTCCCCAACCTCTGGTGAGTTGTATAATTATTTCATTATATATTACAGTGTAATAATAATAGAAATAAAGTACACAACAAATGTAACATGCTTGAAGCATCTTGAAACCATCAACCCACTCCCCAGTCCATGGAAAAACTGTCTGCCATGAAAATGGTCCCTGGTGCCAAAAACGTTGGGGACTGCTGCTCTGTGATGTTTGTACAATGACAAAATTGCCTAATGACACATATCCCCTAGTTAAGCAATACATGACTGTATATGTGAACATATATATGGACTCATAGAAGAGAAAGTACAGAAAAGCTGCCCTTAACCTACCTATTTAAATGGTACTATGAACTTTGACAATTTCCCAAGGTTGTATATTTCAAGACATATTATAAATTAGCTTATTAAATTACATGAAATATATATGGGTTTGGGTAGAGACTACTAGATAGCTTAAAATCATAACAAAATAATGATTAATTATGGAAAGTCAAATTAACACCTTGAAATATTCCTGTATCTTTTCGAGAACTTGACATCTTTTATTAAATATTGAAGATACCAAAATAAATGCAAACATAAGATCCATACAAAAGATGCAATATCAGTGCAAACAAAAACTTTAAAAATAAGACAATTATAAAATAACAGCAAGGGAGAAATATCAAAATACGTTTTATTTCCCCTAGTAATCAACAATAGATAAAGACCTAGAAATATCTTCAAGACATCATAAGTTAATTAATCTTAGTTTGTAAGGTTTCTATCATCATAATGAACAGATAAACAGAAAAATAAACAAGTAAACATTCTTTTCAGTGAGGTATATAATAAATAACACCTATAAGAGTCCCTTGAACATAATAAGTGTAGAATAAATATTAATAAATAAGGTAAAATTCTTAAGTGGCCACATTTAAAATACTTGCATTCAAGGAAATCATTTACTTATATTCAAGTAACATTTTCAAGAAAGTACGAAACACATCTTAAGGAATGTTTTTAGAAATTAAAGAAATGACCATAATTTAATTTTTTTTAAATTTCTGCAGATCCATTATTATGTTCTTCTATAATATTTCCTCAGCACGGTGGGGCAAGTGGTAGAAGTCATCTTTTATAAATGTCAACTTAGGGGACCTACTTTTGTCCATTAATATTTCCTTAGTACTCAATTCCCTTCTTCACTGTCTACCACTCCCTCCCAAATTCCAGAGATCCATTTATGTGGAAATCAGTGTTTTGCAAAGCCAGATCTCAAAACCTTGTATCCTTTCTCATATCTCTATCCCTCTGCACATTCTGGTTTCTCCTATCTATTTATGGTGACCAAAATTCTGCATTTCATTTTCAAACGCAACTCCTAACTTTCTAGAACAAAAGGTGATCTTGAAAACTCTTTGCCTCCTATTCCATGCTTGTCCTAAGCCACCTACTGTCGGATTCCACTGCCCCTATGTAGTCTCATGGACCACAATGAGCAACACAGAAAATTAAGACAAATAACAAATGATGTGGCTGGAAATTGTGGACAAAGGTGCAAAGACACAAAGGCACAAGGGCACATGGCATGCCAGGATGTCTGAATTGAAACAGCTTTAACAAAATGAGTTTCCTTGTTGAAAGAGTGTTCGAGATGCTCAATGGGTAAATAAGTGAGACAAGAGGGTTTTGATGCATTGTGGAGCAGGTGTTACAGCATGAGGAATAGGGTTCTGAGAATAAAGAAACAGAACCAGGGAAGACGAAAGCCTGGGCTTAGGTAAAACTTACCAAAGATGTCTGACACTTGACCCACTTCACATACAGTGTTGGTCTCAGAACAGAGTGGAAATCTGAGACTGCAGGATCTGCAGAAAGACAAGTAAAAACAAAGAGAGAGACAGGGAGAGAGTAGGGAGAATGGAACTTATCTTGTCTCCCACTTCTCTCTCTTGCAATATGCTTATCAATTTCTTGATAAAAGAATATGGATCATTCAGTTTTTCAACAAAGGAAAAGAAAGAAAAAATAATGTTTTTTGTAAATCCACTGGGTTTTTCACTGATTTCTCAATATGATCTGTACTCGGCAGACCTATCGTATTCAGATTTGGTAAGATGTAAGACAATTGTTGGAGAAAAAGTTGTTTCCATAATTGTGAGTTTGGAAACAGGAATCCTTACGTATGATGAGTACACATGCGCTAGTGCGCATACACATTCCTATATGGTTTAGATATGTACTTAAAAAGTTATTCCACTTAAACATCTCAAATTATGAGATTCTGAAATGTGTAGGCAATCTATGATAAAATTCATTGCTCTTACAACCTATAAGATTACTATATTTAAAATACTCACTTATGGTAAATTAACACCAATTTCTCTTTTCTAATATCTGTGGAGATCATCACTCTTGTCAGTCCCTAAAATACTAATAAAAACCTGATGAAAATAATTAATAGTTTTCGTAAGTTTCAAGCTTTTTATACAAGTTACAAATTTTTCTACAAGTGACAAAACACCTGAGATATTTTAGTGCAGGTACATTTACCATTCTAGAAGCCAGTGCTACAAAATTGCTAAATACTTAATTTTGTTTAGATAACCTTGATAGTCTTTAACTTAATTTTGTATTTATTTCCTTTGCAGAAAGATATAATAATATTCTATATGATTTTTTAAACCTGTATTTTTACACATAATTGGATGAATTCACGATGCCAGATGACTAAGCCAAATGCCATGGAGTGAGAAACTGTATGCTCAGACTAATAATTCTGAACATTAAAATTATAAGCATAAAAAAGTAAAACAAAGGAAGAACATTTTATATTCTATTTAAAATAATTTTTGAAGAATTTTAAAACAAAATATTGCTATGACGTAAGACTATATTTCATAGAGGAGGAAAGATCTTAAGAACTTGGAGTTTTTCATAGACTCAAGTCACACACAAAACATCTATAATTTAGTGAAACTCTATTTGCAGTATCATAAATATGTTCGCTGAAGAATGTGCTTTGAATTCTAAAGCCATTTTTCATTGAAATTTTAAATAACTAGGCAATTAACATCTTAAAGCACATGTCACATGTACTTTTTGCATTCCCTTAGCAAATTCTCATGAAGAGTGATGCCTGAAAAGAATACATGACTAATATTTTTGGTTTTATGCTTTCTGGAATGTATTTGCTTTATAATACATACAATGACAATCAGCATGAACTAGGATACTAATTCAAGGTGCTTTGTCAGAGTTGTCTGTTTACAATTTTAATTTGACATGTAAAATATAGCTTTAACTTCTTTGATAGCTAATTTTCTTTTCTTAAACTTTTGAATTTTATTTTTAATTATTATGGTTACATGACAGCTGTATATCTTTTTAGCTAATTTTCTTATTTGCCAGAAGCTTCACGCATATCACCATCCTGTACACCAAATTTAGAAGTATCATCAGTGCTAGAATTCTGACAATCTACAAATATCTGCTATACCTTCTGAACACTGTTTTTCAAAGAATGATCCACAGAATATCTGAATTAAATGGCTTGTTACTAATGAAATACATTGAAATTCTCTTTGAGAATTTGGATTTCAATCTATTTTTAATCTATGTCTTTAGATGACTTATCTTAAGCATGCTTAAGTTTTAATGTACTCATAAGCCACAGTACTTGCTCCATTTGACTCAAATAGTCAATGCCTGTGATGAGGGATCAGTGCAAATTTGGTTTCCTGTGTCATATGTATCAGCATACACATCAGTTCTTCTGATTTTACACTTGGCATAAATCTCCCAATTTGCTAGAGAAACTTGTTCTTATTTGGCTATAATCTGAATTTACTTCAAGTTATATACTTATTGGCATATGCAAAGTGAATTGAAAGCTATTTGTTCTAAAAAGTATGTACTACAAATATGTATCCAAATGGCCACAGGGCAATTTTTCACTTTCTATAAATTATATTTAAGACTATGTACTTTGGTGATAAAACTAAACTGTCCCCATTTGGATATCTTTGAAAAATCGAACTGTAAAGAGCCCTCTCACCAAAAAAAAAAAAAAAAAAAAAAAGGAACTCTTCAAATTTCTTTCTTCACCAAGAGATTATCATAATATGCCATTAGAAATTATTTTAATTTATATAAATTTAATGTAAGGAAGATAATCTAATACTAAAATAAATTAATAAAATGAACCTCAATATTTATTACAAAGCATCTTTTTAACTATTTCTCTAAAACTGTAAGAAAGGTTATTAAAATACTAAGAAGTTATGGTGATAATTTTTTGGGAAAAATCTTAATGGATATTTCGAAAATTTCTAAGCATTAAAACAATCCAATTGTCCCATAAAAATAACAATACTCTCTTGATATTTAAGTCAACATCAACTACCCCATATCTCATTTTATTTAAAATAAAAATTACACATTTTAAGAGTGATTTTCCAAGAAAAAGTAACGTATCAACACTGATCTGTAAGCTGAATAACCCATCACAAATTCAAATTAGTTCCCAGAGCAGGGGACTGGCACCTCTTTGTCCTCAACCACGCCACTGCCACTCTTGCCCTTGCCTTCTCTGCTCCAGCCATGCTGACTCCTGTGTTTTTCCTCCTACCTGCCAATCATCCAGCTTGCAGGGCTTCGCACTAGGTGACACCTCTCCCAAGAACACTCTTCCACAGATACCCAGATGGCTGACCACCCATTTTCTTTACAGTTTTCCTCAAACGTTACTTTATCCGTGAGATCTCCCCGACTCCAGTGCCATTTCACTATCAGCCACTCTTATCTCACTACCTTAATATTTATCCTTAGTCCTTATCATCACACTATTTCATAATAATTCATACATGCAATTATTTTCTTTCTCTCTCTGCTAAAATGTGAGCACCATGAAGGCAGAAGCTTTCCCTGTTCTGTTCACTTTTGAGTTCCCAAGGCTTAAACATATATCTGGCACATCATAGATGCTCAATATATGCTTGTTGAATAAATGAATACAAGTAGTAGCTGGAATTTTGCAGAATCGAAAGCTGCTGGACTTCCAGTTAAATCCTGTCAATAAGAGACACTGGTGGGAAATTAAAAGCAGGAGGAGAAAAGGCATTTTTTTTCCTCCTCTTCTTCTTCTGGCGCTGGCAGCAGAGGCAAGGCTAGCACAGCAGCCCTGGCAGCAGAGTGCTCGCTAGCTCTGGCTCCAGCAGTAGCAACTGAGACATGGACTCCCAGCAATAGCCTAGGTAAGTCTAGCAGCTTCAGTCTTGCTGCAAAATGGAGCACCGCTAGTTTCAACAGCAGAAGTAACTGAGGCAGCACTCCGTCATGGGGCTCTGGGTGATAACTTTCCTTTTGCCCCTCTAGCCCTCGGGGTAATAGTAGTTTCCTGCAGTAACTAATCTTTATGTGTTAATTTATTCGTTTCCCCTTTTACTCCACCATCCTTCCAGCACTTTGGAATAAATTTCATGTTTTAAATTCCCTATCTTTGAATTAACTAGGGAGGTTTTTGTTGTCCTGGCTAGTTAAGACTGGTAGACTGCTTTAAAAATAACTTTTGGCCAAATATCTACTCAACAGCAAGTGTGCTCACTCTTTATAAGGCAGCAATGATGTTAAAGAAGGCCAAGCAGTCTCTGCCGTCCTAGTATAATACTTTCCACAGCCTTGTCACACCTCTATACTGTCTTTCTATTTCGTAATATGCTGACATATTAAATTAGCAGTAAGTTTTGGGACATTGGCATAATTATCCTCACCTTCTGCAGTAAGCCAGAGTGGTATCTTTAAGTCCCTACACTTTATTTGGAAGTACAATAGTTAAAAAGTATTTTCCAGGAAAATGTTTAACTTTGCTTTTGGTTCTACGTATCCCACATATTTAATAGCTGTTTAGCAGAATGGACACATTCATGCATAACATCAGTCATATACAAACAGTTTCTTGTTTTTGTCAATTAAAAGATAAATTATTAAATATAGAATAAAAGGATTTATTTTATGGGCCAGTTCATAAAATGAATTTTCATAAATGCTTTTTTGTGTACTTTTTTTTTTTTTATTTTAGGATATTATGAAGGTACAAACATTTTGGTTACATTTTATGTCTTTGCCTCACCCAAGCAAGGATTAGAGGCATGCCCTTCCCCTCTACAATGCTCACCGAATCCGTTAATTGTGAGTTTACCACCCCCCCGCCCCCGCAACCTCCCTAATCCCTGGAGAATATTACTACCGTGTGAGCACCACAGTGTTGATCAGTCAAAGCCAATTTGATGGCGAGTACATATGGAGCCTGTTCTTTTGATGTCGTGATACCTCACTTTGGATAATAGGCTCAAGCTTTATCCAGGAAAATATAAGAGGTGCTAGATCACTGTCATTTCTTATAATTAATATTCCATTGTATACATATACCAAATTTTAATAATCCACTCATGAATTGACGGGCACTGGGGTACAAATAGTTTCTAATACTACCATTTCTAGGATTTGTTAAAAAATGATTAGTGGTGACCTGAAAAATCTTAAAAACCATAATTACATTTGCAGGATCTCACTAAGAAAATAAAGCTGGGATCTTCCTTGTTCTCCTTGGCAATAGGAATTTTGTAACACACTCTTTTCTTATTTTTTATGTAAAGACCAAGACATTATTTTCATCCATTTGGCAACACAGAAGATTTGTTCCTTCATTGTGAGTATATTATAAATAATGTGGTTTTATTTTTATTCTACCTGTTGTGACAACCAAGTTTTTAATGATTATATCCCTTTTGAGAGGTTCCAACATTTTCCTTATTTATTATAAGAACATAAGAATGAATGTAAATATCATCCATAATTGTATTACTTTTTTTAAAAATATAAACTAAAAAAATAAATATCTTTTCCCAGAGTCCCCTCAATCCAATTCTGAATCTCAAAAGTAATCAGATTAACATAGTATAACCAACTAGAAGACACCAAATACTTTTCTATGATTGTATTTATATTATGAATACATATATAGTGCTGATAATTTTTATAAGTATTGTTTTTACAAAAATAAGGTTATATTATACACACATTCCTGAAATACATTTCTTCAGTTAGCCATGTATAAATCATGGCTATCCTCCTGAGCCTGCATATATAAATCTGCCTATTTTTTTTCCTTTTTTTGACAGGAAACATATGTTCTATTTTCTTATTGGCATGCTCAAATGGGTGGACCTGCTGCTAGCCACATGACTATCCTTGGATTAACTTAAGGTATTCATGGCAGAGAGCTTCGGAATCTCCCGGCTGCTGGGGGTCGCATAAATTGACAAAAACTAATTAGGTCAATGCCCAATTTCATGTCAAAACTGTGGTTTATTATATCTCAAACAAGAAGCAATGCAATTAATCAAGGTATGTGCCTAAAATATCAACACCCTTTTGCCACCTTAATGGTAGCTTGTTTATGCCAGCAGCAAAGAAGCCTGGGGAGGGAGTGGTGATGAAATCCTGAAAGGCGTTTTCTACACCTTGCTGAGAATTGAATATTTTTCTTTGCAAGAAGTGGTCCAAAACCTGGAAGAAGTGGTAATCAGTTGGTGCAAGATCTGATAAATATGGTGGATGACAGAGAGTTTCCAAGTCCAGCTGCTATAGTTTGAGCAGCATTGTTTGTGCAACATGTGGTCCAGCATTGTCTTGCAAGAGAATTAAGTCTGTCTCTATTGACCAATTTTGGCTGCTTAAACACAAGCATCCTCATCATTTCATCCAATTGGTTGCAGTACACATACGCTGTAATCGATTGACCAGGTTTCATGAAGCTGTAGTGGCTAATACCAGTGCTGGACCACCGCACAGACACAATTAGCTTTTATTGATGAACATTCTGCTTTACACTGTATTTTGGCACTTCATCTTTATTCAACCATTGTGTCAAATGCTTGTAATTATCAAAAATAATCCATTTTTCATCACATCACGATACAGTGTAGAAATGGTTCGCCTGTATGACAACAATGAAAGGCAAGCGGCGAGACGATTTTTCTTCTGACATTCATTTAATTCATATGGAACCCATCTATCCAGCTTCTTTACCTTGCCAATTTTTTTCAAATGGTCGAGTACTGTTGGAATAGCAATATCAAACCTTGCTGATTATTCATATGTAGGTTGAGAAGGATTCGCTTCCACTACAGTTTTCGGCTCATCATTATCCACATTGGTCTCAGGGTGCCCACGTGGCTCATTTTCAAGATAAAATCATGAGAATGGAACTTCTCAAACCATCAGTGTACTGTTCATTCTTTAGCCACATCATTCCCAAATACTTGTTTATTTATTTATAGCACTTTAATCTTTTTTTTTTTTAATTTCAGAAAATCATGGTGGTACAAACGTTTTGGTGACATAAATCCCTTTTGTACTGTTTCAGTTGAAGTTATAAATGTGTTCATCCCCCAGATAGTGTGCATTATACCTGTTAGGTGTGAATTTACCCATCCCCTCCTCCCTCCTCCCTCCTGCTTGATTTCTGATGAATGTTATTTCTATATGTGCACATAAGTGTTAATCAATTAGTTTCAATTTAATGGTGAGTACATGTGGTGGTTTTTTTTTTTTTTTTTTTCCATTCTTGTGATACTTCACTTTAAAGAATGGTCTCCAGTTCTATCCGGGTTAATACAAGAGGTATTAGTTCACCATTTTTTTTAATGGCTGAGAAATACTCCATGGTATACATATACCACATTTTATTAATCTACTCATATATTAATGGGCACTTGGGTTGTTTCCACATCTTTGCAATTGTGAATTGTGCTGCTATAAACATTCGAGTGTAGGTGTCTTTTTTATAGAATGTCTTTTTTTTTTTTTCCATTGGGTAAATACACAGTAGTGGGATTACTGGATCAAATGTTATTTCTACTTTTAGTTCTTTGAGGTATCTCCATACTCCTTTCCACAGAGGTTGTACTAGTTTGCAGTCCCATCAAGAGTTTATGAGTGTTCCTGTCTCTCCACATCCATACCAGCATTTGTTGTTTTGGGACTTTTTGATTAAAAGCCATTCTCACTGGAGTTAAGTGATTTCTCATTGTGGTTTGTTGATATTTTGAGCTTTCTGAGCTGCGCTGATTCCATGACGGAACTCATATATGAAAAGAACATGAATTTTTGACTTATCCATGGTTTCACTAAAATTGCTCTTAAAAAAAAAGTTAGAAAGATAATCAGAAGCTGAACCCTAAATTTACAAGATTGAGGGTATACATTCACAATAAAAACAAAACAAGTGTCCAAGTGAAATGTCAGAGATAGCAAGTGCCAAACTTAGTACTTAAAGACATCGGACATTTCATATTTAATAATCTAATATTTGGTATTATTGAAGGTCTTATTCTTCATGAGTTTCAATCTCCATTAACATGTTGCCTCCATATTTCATAATTTATACAACAGAAATGATATTAGTTCTTTCTACTCCCAGCCAAATGTGTAACTAGAATACTGATCACCGTTTTTAATATAATAGTATTTTATTTTTTATTTCAAAATATAAAGGGGGTACAAGTTTGTTTTTTTTTTTTTTCTTTTTTGCATGCATAAACTATATAATGCTGAAGTCAGGGCTTTTTGAGTGCCCATCACCAGAGTAGTATACACTGCACCTGATAGATCACCACTTTCTATCTAGCCAGAAAATCAAGTTTATCTTCAACCCGTGGCCTGTTATGTTAATGCATTTTGGGTCAAAGATTCAGAATGAGGCAATCCATGGATATTCTAGTTGTTTCCATTTTTTTCACACAAACACTGTAGGTTTTGCATAATAGCTACAGGACTCAGTAATGATGCCATTAATCATTTGTTCTTTCAAATGTTTCCTCATGTCCTCCCTTTCATAACGAGCAATTCTTTGAAATCAGTCTTTGAAGGGCCATGACTGACAGAGATGAATAGGGTACTTAATCGCATTGGCACATGCCAGAACCCATTTCTGTGGCAAAAACACTCCATGTAAAGTTTCTTATTCAGTAACGTTCTACAGATAATAAAGAATTTCCAAAATCCGACATCGCTTTCCACTCTTGCTGTCATAGCCATAGTCTCCGTGCCTCAGAAGCACCTTCTCTTTCCTTCCCCATTTTCCAGTCAGCCCTCCATACCCACGGGTTTCAGAATATTTTCAGTGATATTCACATGATTTTGAGTATCATTTAATTTCATTTGAAGTAAGACAAGCAGCTGGAATTTAAAAAAAGACATGAATGTGAGAATAATATTTAATTCATTACATGTGACTTTTAAATTAAACAGACAGTAGCTTTTACATTTTCCTCCAAATTACATATGTAGTTTCTCTCCTCTATGGAATTTTGCAAAACAGAGAACAACAATATGCATAGTCATCTCGCTGCATTAATACCTTCCTCCTTGTTAGTTCAAAGATTGTGAAACTTTAACCAGGACTGAGAGAAGTTATGTCTGATTATTACTTTTTTTCTTTGTTGAGGCATGTGAGAAATGCAATTATTCCAATTACCTATAAAAAGATCAGTAGAGTGATAAAGCTAGCAGGATTGAATGTCCTGTTTATACCAAGTGCTCCTTGATGAGAATGAGTTAACTCAGAATGTCAGGTGTTACCATTGAAGAAAGAGACAGACACCAAAGTACTGACTTCACGTGAAATCAGTCTATGTATTGATTGTCACATTGCTCTACCTTAAGAGTATAAATTTTATATCATTATGAAAATTAATATGACATGTAGTAGGTTGAATGGTGTTCCCCAAAATTCCCTACAACTGGTAAATATGGCCAATTTTGAAATAAATCTTTGCAGATATAATTATTAATAAGTTAATATTAATATCATAATGAAGTAGGGTAAGCCCTGATTCCAATGACCAGTGTCTTTATAAGAAGGCTGCGTGAAGACACGGACACACACAGAAGGAAGATGGACGTACGAAGATGAAGTCAAAAAGATGCAGCTGCACACCAAGGATCCCAAAGATTATGGGGAAATGCGAGATGCTTGGAAGGCGCAAGGGAGGATTCTTTGCTAAGCCTTCAGAGGTGGCATGGTTTTGATAATACCTTATTTCAGACTATTTGGTCTCCAAAACTGTGCAGCAACAAATTCCTAGTGTTTTAGGCCAACTAGTTTGTGAAGATTTGTCACAGCAGCCCTGAGAAAGTAATACATCACATAATATGTATGAAATATATAACGACGCCTGATTAGGTTATAGTTTTAACTAGTCATAACGGGTTACTGAAATTATCTACAAATTACATTTCTTACATGTGTACATACAGATTCATTGGCTGGACATTTTATTTAAGTAATTTATGAATAGGAAAACACTGGAATAAAAGAATCTTTCAAATTTTTGTGTGATAATTTTGATCCCAAATGAGATAAGTAGTAGTTGGAATGAGGGAATGAAAGCAGTAAATTATTGCTGAGCTCATAAAACCATCCTTCTCTATTGTTTATGCTAAGACAGATTTCTTCTATTAGCTATGTCCTTCCTATCTCAATATAAATCTAATTCTTATCCTTAGCATGGGTTGACATAAAAATATTTGTGTCACACTGCAAATATTCAAAATAATTATGTAGGCAGAGTTCATTGCTTTAATATTTTTAAAATAGGTTGGATAATGAATACTAAAAGGTAAAACATATATAAATGCTGTATTTCCTTGTTTCTAGACATTGTTCCAGTTAAGTGTTAAGTTATGCATTATTAGATGCATCTAGTTTCATCTAGTTTTCCTTCTTCAGCAATATTTACTTTAAAATAGATAACTGTAGCAACATCGATTTCTTAAAGCCCAAGTAATGTAAAACATTACAAAATCAATATTTTCCTTTTTATTCATTTTTTGGTTTTAAAATCTTAAGGCTTTAGAGTTAAAAAAAGTTATTCATTGAGGGATAAGATGTTTCGCCTTGATAACTGTCTGGCACTAAATGGTAGTGTTAGGTAGTTCACGGATGAGGACAAGTTCATTCCCTCATAGTACACTTTCCATAGGCAAAGGAAGAAATTACCAATTTCATATATCCTGAGATGCCAAGATTTGCTTGGAAGACTTCTGTTACATCATTCGCATTGTCAATTAAGACACTCACAAATATTTATTAATTTTGGAAACCATTTGAAAAAAAATTTACACAATTTTTTTTTTTATTGAATGAATTGTTACTTTAATTTTAAATTAGCAACTTACCCTCTTCATTTTGCTGTTTTCTCTATATATATGTAGCTGCATTAGAGTTTCCATTTATATTTGTTAACATATGCTCAGGGACAAATGACATATTTGTATTATACAGAAAGAACAAACTACAGAAAAGCATATTTTGAGGACACTGGATGAAGAGTGTATTACTGAACAGAGTAAGTCTCTGAACAGAAGAGCTAGCTTAAGAATGATAATACACAAAGACACATTAATGATTGAATAATATCCTCTCTGCTTCCTAAGGGTAAACGCAAAGAGATAAAAGCAAAGGTTAGCTTGGCTTCTGCCATTACCTAGTGTGGTCATGGGCTAGCATTCACCAAGATCTACTCAAAAGTGAATAAGACAATGAGTAATAGCTGCCCTAAGAAGAAATTTGGTCTGCTAATAAACACAGCAAGATCACTACATGGCATCAAGAACCTTGATAAACTCTGTGTGTATGTGTGTGAGTCTACCTAAAGATTGGTATAAAACACATAAAATATAATGGGTAATTGGCATTAAATGCCAATGGATGCTTGCAAAAAAACTTTATTGACAGTGCACTGGCATTTGTGGAAACCTTAGCAGAGAATGACAATAAAATATATTTCTTAATATCATACTATTTTTATTGCAATGAAACTGAACCATCTTCTCATAATCATTTTCTCCTGAAGTGCTATAATTATATTTGAGAAAATAGCTATTTTAATTTTGTGGTAGTTTTTTAATAACTAAGGGCAGAATATTGTTCATACACTTTTTTAAAAAGTATAATCTTGAATGCCTTTTTACAAATGGGCTGGCTTTAAAAATTTAAACACATGGATTGCACTGTTCAAACTGAAGAGCTAAATGAAAAATTTACAAAAATGAACAGGTATATAAAAAACCTTCTATTCAACAGGTAAAAGTCTTAATTTTTGTTATGCTTAATTTCCCAAAGTGACGTAATAATTCCTTGGTAAAACAAATGTCAAATGTACTCACCATTAAATTGGAACTAACTGATCAGCACTTATGTGCTCATATGTTAATAACATTGATTGGAAATCAAGCAGATGGGAAGGGAAAGAAGGGGATGGGTAAATTCACACCTAACAAATATAATGCACACTATCTGGGGTATGGGCGCACTTTGACTCAAACGGTACAAAAGCAATTTATGTAACCAAAATATTTGTACCCCCATAATATTCTGAACTTTAAAAATAGAAAAATGATAAAATGTAAAACCCCAAAATCAAAATAACATAGCAAGTATAAAAACAAAATAAGAATTCCTTAGAAGCAAAGTAACGCAAATGCAAAGCAACGGGGAGACTTTATGTCACAGGCCTACTGAGACCTTGGTCTGAAAGCAAGACCAAGGCTCGTGGCTGGGAGCTTTACCTCTTCAGGTAGGGCAAGACTAAAAATTATTCACGTGAGACTGAAGACAGGGGCCAGGCTTACTACTTTTAGCTAAACTTTTTACACCATTTCATTTTCTGCTTCAACACTTGAAAGCAATAGTAAGCAAATAAACGTGTGCTGAGCAATCTGCAGATTTATTTTGGTAACAAAGAATAAATATACTGAATAAATTTAAGTTTAGAGAATGGAGCAAATAAAACCAATAAATGAAACATAAAGTAAGCATGGATGAAAATAATTTCCTAAGATAGTCTGAAAAGAATCATAAGTATATTTCAGGTGTTAATGATATAAAACCTACTTTATAAAAAATAATAAAAATAAAGGTGAGAGGGGTGGAGTGAAATGAAGAAAAAAGGAGAAGATAGCAAAAAGAAGCAACCAGAAATATTAGAAATTTATATATACAATCATGCATTGTTTAACAATGGTGACAGATTCTGAGAAATACATTATTAAGTGACTTCAGCATTATGTGTACATCAGAGTGTACCCACACAAACCTAGACGGTCTAGCCTACTACACATCTAGGCTATATGGCATAGCCTTTTGCTCCTAGGCTACGAAACTATACAGCATGGTACTGTACTGAATACTGTAGGCAACTGTAACACAATGGTAAGCATTTGTGTATCTAAACATAGAAAAGGTACAATCAAAATATAGTATAAAAGATAAGAAATGATACGCCTATAGAGGGCACTTACCATAAACGGAGGTTACAGGACTGGAAGTTGCTCTGGGTAAGTCACTGAGCGAGTTGTGGGTGAATGTGAAGGCCTAGGGCATTACTCTACACTATTGTAGACTTTGTAAACACTGTACACTTAGGCTACACTAAATTTATAAAATAATTTTTGTCTTTAATAATAAATTAATCTTAACTTACTGTAACTTTTTTACTTTATAAACCTTTTATTTTTTTATTTTTTGACTCTTGTAATAACACTTAGCTTAAAGCACAACACATGGCATAGATACAAAAATATTTTCTTTCTTTATATCCCTTTTTATTAATGTAATCTTTTTCTATTTTTAATTATTTTTAGTTTTTAAAATTTTTGTTAAAAACTAAGAAACAAGGCCTGCACAGGGTCAGGATCATCAATATCACTGTCTTTCACCTCCACATCTTGTGCTACTGGCAGGTCTTCAGTGATAAACACATGCACGGGGCTGTAATCTCCTGCAATAACAATGCCTTCTGGAATACTTTCTTGAGGACCTGCCTGATGCTTCTCTTGAGAAAGTGTCACTGTATTCGGAAATACGTCCATGGTGGTTTACTGGGTTTGTATCTTTTTTTGATTACAGACTTTCTTGTAAGCAGATAATGCACCATGTTGGGGGGTCCATGTTTTCAAATTTTTAAGGAACTTATTGAGGTCTACAAAAGCTCCTGCCAAACTCTTCCATGTGAATTTCACTGGGAGTTGCTTTTCTTCTCCTTAAGTTTCTTTTCTTCTTGCCTCTTGGTCAGCTATGCATTCCTGTTCCAGTTCCAACAACTCCTTATTAGTCAATTCCTCGGGAACCACCTCTAGGAGCTCCTCGATACCATCCTCATCCACACCTAGATTAAAGTTGTTTGCCATCTAAACCACAGCCTTGTTGATTTTTGCCTCATCCTTGGCAGATACTTTGAAATCATGGGCAAATCACTTGAGTGTCTTCTTCCAGATGCCATCCATACACTCCTTGGTGACATCACCTCAAGCCCACACAGGGTTTCTGATACAGTCACAGGTGTCGTAATCCTTCAAGAATTGCATCAGTGTCTTCTCAGTGTCTTCTTCAGTTGCATCAATAGCCTGGGCAAAGGTCCTTTTAAGGTAATAGGCCTTAAAACTGCTGTAACTCCTTGATCCACTGGGTTGGATCAAAGAGGTGGTATGCAAAGGGATAAACACCCCATTGATACTGGGAAGAGGATCACCACCAATAAAAGGAGGATATGCGGGAACACCATCAACAATAAGGAAAATCTTGAAAGGTATGTTACTCTCCAAACAGTACTTCTCCATTTTACTGACATCACAATTCTGGGGGGCATCTTGGGAGAGGAGCTGAGTCATCCATGACTTTTTATTGCTCCTGTAGTACACTAGCAGTGTGTGCTTAGTATGCTTGAAGACCCTGTGCCAGATCACAAACGAATTCAATTTGTAGCCTGCAAGACTGCCCCAAGCAAGGCTGTTATTCTGTCCTTAAAAGCGTTGAAACCTGGCATTGACTTGGCCTCATTTTGGATGAAAATCCTTTCAGGCATCTATTTCCAGAGAGGGAGGTTTCATCCATATTGAAGGTTTGCTCTGGCAAGTAATTTTCTTTCACAATCTGCTTATCTATAGTTTCCAAAAATTCTTCAGCTGCCTTCACATCAGTGCTCACAGACTCACCACTAACTTTCACATTATGAGATGAATAACGATTCTTGAATCATTTAAACCACCCAGAGCTAGCCGTAAATTCAACATCGTAGGAGGATCCAGCCTTTTCTTTCAACATCACATACAAACTTTTTGCTTTGGTCGTGATTGTCATGGCTCTGAGAGGGATACACTGCTGTGTCTGGTCTTCAATCCAGGTCATTCGAAGTTTCTTTAATGTCTAATATAGGTCTTTCTGAAGTTTGTTAGTCTCATTGTCTTCAATGAAGCAGATCCTTTATTATCTTCTGCCACTTTGTTCTCGTTCTCCAAGATCACAGCTATGGTGGAATGGGACATGCCCGGCTGATGACCCATAGCCATCACTGCTTTTCCACATTTCTAGTCCTTAACCACTTGTAATTTTGTTGCTGGGTCAATCACTCCATATGGTCTCTGACTGGCAATACTAGCCATGGACATTTTATGTTCAGGGGCCCTGATAACCAAAACCATATAAAATCAAATCAACACAAGAGAAAATAATGCAATCAAAAGGCACCATAAACATGAAATGCAGGCATAACACGGCATACTGCTTGACAGTAAACTTTTTAAAAATTTAAGTAGGAGTACACTCTAAAATAATGATTAAGTATAGTACAATAAATACATAAACCAGCAATATAGTCATTTATTTCCATTATCAAGTATTATGTGCTATACTTTTTATATGACTAGCAGGTTTGTTCATACCAGTATCACCACAAACATGTGAGTAATGCATGACACTATGACATTATGTGGCTACAAAGTCACTAGGTGATAGGAATTTCAGCTCCATTATAATAGTATGGGACCAGTATCATATATGTACTCCACATGACTGAAACAATGTAATATGGCATGTAATGATGTGTGTGTGTGTGTATATATATACGCATATACACAGTCAGATGCCGCATAAATATATAAATGTACATATGTAAAAACTATAGACTGTATAGACAGGCATATTGCTTGAAATAAAATCAGGCCATGCTAAATACTAGACTGGACAGAAAATGATTAATAAATTGGAACAGGCTGGGTGCAGTGGCTCATGCCTATAATCCTAGCATTCTGGGAGGCCAAGGTGGAAGGATTGCTTGAGGCCAGGAGTCTAAGACCAGCCTGAGCAAGAGTGAGACCCCATCTGTACAAAAAATAGAAAACTTAGCCAGGTGTGGTGGTATGTATCTGTAGTCCCAGCTTCTTGGGAGGCTAAGGAAAGAGGATTCCTTGAGCCCAGGAGTTGGAGGTTGCAGTGAGCTATGATGTCTCCACTGCACTCTACCCAGGGAAACAGAGTGAGACTATGTCTCAAAAAAAAAAAAACATAAAAAAATAAAAATAAAAAAATAAAAAGAAATAAATTGGAATAAACATTGAAATATATTAAGTAATTTATCCTGATTTACCCACAAGGAAAGAAAGAATTAAAAATTACCAAAAACCTGTTAAGAAATACAGAGAATAGATTGAAAGTTTTCAACATTTATCTCATGGAGCAAGACAATGGAATACATGGAAGGAGAATATTTATGAATTTTCTTGAAGAGAAAAAAACAACCAATGTAGGAAACTACATGAATTCTAAAATTAAAAGAAGATTCTGAGATTTGAGCAGTTGTTACCCAGACAATAATGCTTGTCGATTATTGTAGGAAGTTCCCTCCATATCTGACCCCCAATTATATCAGTGTCATGTGCACATGGTCAATGTGCAATAAGAAGTGATGTGTCACCTTTGGTCCAAAGCATAGGGGTATGTGTGTGCATTCTCCCCATGCTATGTGTGTCATCTGTCTATATGAGGTTGTTGGCTGTAGTGTCTTAGTCAAACATAAAACTGACCAAAGCCTACTAAGTTTTTTTAAGAAAATTTTACTTCCAAATAAATGGTACATCTGCAATGAGCAAGTCTTTTCAACTCTAAAGCAATCTGTGGGCCTCCAAAACTGTGTCAATAAGCTCTGAAACCTGTGCATCTCACAAGAATAATTCTCCTTCTAAGGCGCACTTCACTTGTGGTTATAGATAAGAAAAAAGTTTCTCAAGTCCAGAAGCAGAGACCACAGAACACAATAAAAAAGGGAGTCTCTCCCCAGGTACAGAACAGAGTGTATGGCTAATTACACAGATCAATGGATTTTTCTCAAAACGAATACATCCAAGTGGTTGTCATCCACATCGAAAACAGCATATGACCAGCATCTTAGCAGCCCTACTTCTGGCTCCCTCCAATCACCAATATCCTGACTGCCTTTGCCTGTTTCGAATCTTACACGCATGGAATCACGCAGTATGCACTCCTTGGTTTGAGTTTCTTTTGTTCAACAAAATATTTGTGAGACTGCATAATACTGCACAAAGACACACTTTTTTTTTTCAATTTCTTTGCTCTACAGTATTTTTTTTTTTTGTGCCTAGATCACTATTTACCTATTTTACTGTTGATTGGCACATGTATGTATCTGCGTCTCTTTGTAAACATGTGTATGCAATTCTCCTCTACATGTGTCTAGAGGAAGGATTGCAAGGTTGCAAGGAATATGTGTGTTAAGATTTAATAGATATTGCCAGTTTTCCAAAGTAATTATACTGATTTTTAAACTGACTGGTAGTATATGAGAGTTCCACTTGCTCTATATCCTCTCTGAAATTTGACATTTTCTTTTCTTTTCATTTTAGCCACTTTGTAATGTGCACATTGAAAACTTATTTTATTTTGATTATTATTACAACATGTCTGCTATAGCAATTTTCAAACAAAAAAGAGTTTAAGGAAATTTACAATGACCAATCTCATACCCACCCCATAGATATTATAATTAACATTCTACTGTATTTTTAAAAATCATATATCTATCAATCCTTCTATATATCAAATTTTATTTTTTGATAAATTTTAAAGAATTAAGCCCCCTTTGAATATGTCCATTGACTATTTGGCTATCTTCCTTTCTCTAATACCTAGGCAAATCTTTTTGTCCCTTTTTTTATCGTCTGTCTTTATGTTAGTTTGCAGGATTTCTTTATACCTTTTGAATATGAATACTTTTTCTGACAACTGTACTGCAAATATATTCTTCCAAACTTTAAGTTGTCTTTCACCATTCTTAATAGTTTCTTTCAATAAAAAAGTCTTCAATATTAATATGGTTCAATAGTAAATATAGTTAATATAGTTCAACTTATATTTTTTAATGCTTTTTCTTTTCTTTTCTGGGTTTTGCTAATAAATATCTGCCTATTCAAAACTCATGAAGATTCTTCTAAAAACTTTATAATTTTACCTTTCACATTTAGAACTCCTATTCATTTGGCATTGATAACTGTGTATGGTGTAAGGTGTCAAGATATATATTTTTTCCATGTGGATGTCCTATTGACTCCAGAGCCATTTATTAAAAAATATTTTTCTCACCTTGTTGTAAATCAGGTCACCTAATAAATGGTAGGTCTGTTTCTAAATTTTCTAGTCTTTTCCACTAGTCAATTTGTCTACCTTTGCACCGATATCACACTGTGCTATTATAGAATTATAATATGTTTTGATATTTTGTGCCATAAATGTCTCAGTATTGTTATTCTTCTTTCACATTTCCTTGTCTAGCCTTTGAAATCGCATAAAATTTTAGAATTGGCTTTCCAATTAGTACATACACACAAAAGAAGTAACCAAATGGAAAGTAACAAACATTGGTGAGGATGTGAAAGAGTTGGAACCCTTGGTACACTGCTGGTGACAATATAAAATGGCTCAGCCACTACGGAAAACAGTTTTATGGTTTCACAAAAAGTGGAATACAGAATTTGGATATGACCAAGCAACTCCCCTCCTAAGTATATACCCAAAAGAATTAAAACAGGTACTCAAACAAGTACAGGTACCTGTGTGCTTGTAACAGCACAATTACCAGTAACCAAAAGGTGCAAATAGCCCGAACATTCATTAATGGTTGAATGGGTAGTCAATTTGTGATATATATTAATACCTACAATGGAATAGTATTCAACCCTAAAAAGGAACAAAGTCCCAATACTTGCTACAACACGAATGAAACTCAAAAACATTATGCTAAGTCAAAGAACACAGACACGAAAGGTCACATATTGTAAAATTCCATTTAGATGAAATATACAGAATAGGTGAATCCATAAAGACAGAAAGTAGATTAGTCTTTGCCAGAGGTTAGGGAGAAAGGAAAATGGGGAGCAACTGTTTAATGGGTATGGAGTTTCCTTTTGGGGTGATGGAAATATTTTGGTACTAGATAGAGGTGGTCGTTGCCTTTCTTTCCTTCAATATTGTGAATGTACTAAATGACACTGAATTGTTCATTTTAAAGTGATTAATGTTACGTTATGTCAATTTCAGTTCAATTTTTTAAAAAGCTGACACATTTCTTTGGGTTGCACTCATTGAATCTATAGAGTATTTTGAGATATGTGAATAGTATGTAATAGTGATTCTTCTAATCTATGAATATGTACATCTTTCCATTTTTATGTCTTCATTTTCTTTAAAGACTATAGTTTTCAATGTAGAATTCTTGCACATCTTTTCTTATATTTGTGATACTTTATTTCAAAGTATTTGTGTATTTTTATTTTGTTTTTGATTGACAACACAATAATTTTACATATTTATGAGGTAGTTATGTTGCATAATAAACAAATCAGTATATTTAACATATCCATCACCTCACACATTTATCATTATTTGTGGTGAGAACATTTAAAAATCTTCACTTGTAGCTATTTTGAAATATACAATACAATATTGTTAACATAGTCACCCTACTATGCAATAAAACACTGGAACTTTTTCCTCCTATTATAATTTTGACCAATCTTTCCTTATCATTCCCTGCCCTCTACCCTCCCCAGACTCTGGTCACTCTAATCTACTCTCTACTTCCATGAGATCAATTGCTTTAGATTCCACACATGAGTAAGAGATCATGTGGTATTTCTGTTTCTGTCTTCTTGATGCTATTGAAAATATGTTTTAATTTGTTTGTTAATAGTATACAGAAATAAAATTAAATTTATATATTGACCTTGTATCCAGCATTATGTTCCTTGATTTTTATGTGAATTACTTTTATAAGCAAGGCAAAATGTTGGAAATGAAATAATGAAATATAGCAACATTCATACATTTCCACTGAAGTTTTACCTGCTTTTACTTGTTTTTCAGATTTTCAGTGAAATGAAGATATAATCCTACAAAGTCTTAAACTTGATAGATAATACGTCAATTAAGCTAAGCACAATGCTAATAATAAGTGCTGTGTAAGTGAAATCGTTTGATTGTATTTTTCTATAATAATGCTAATATTCAAAATAATCAACATATTCAGTTTTTCTCTTCACCTAATATTTATTGACTGTCTATTCTGTGCCTCCAATTAAAGTTAAATGCTGAGGATAAACTAGTACAAAGGTAGACAATATTTGTGAATATTTACTTTATAAGTTTTTTTACCAAATTTTATTCCTTCTCTCTGGTAAAGGATTATACTTGGGCACTTAAAGATTTTAAATCTTAAAAAGCCACTGGAAACCATCATATAAATAATAGTTTGTAAGAAAATAAACCCATTATTGGAATGTTATAAACTTATATATCTAGATGGATATATCATAGGTGGGAAATATGTGATAATATTCAATGACATTAGCTCGTGATAGTTTCTAGTTGTCATATGCACATTATTACTGCATTGAAATTATTAAGTTACCACTCCCTGGGATGAAGCTTTTCCACTATTCTACCTGTATTCAATAAGGCCTTGCTTGTTAATATGCCTACTTTGTCTTTCACCTTCTCTATCCTCTTGCTTGACACCTCTCTCTCTCTCTCTCTCTCTCTCTCTCTGATTTACAGTCATGTGAACCTTCATACATTTCTTCTAATGTTCCCTGCATATTCTGTTCCCACTTCCTAAGAAATATTTTCTTTCCATCTTTTCTCATGTTAGTACATAGGTTTCCTTTGTCTCCCTTCTATATAGTCATTTAGAAGAGCCTGTTTTTGTTTTTTTTTTATATTTTCTTGACTAGGTTAAATCCCTTATTTTAAACTCCATTGGCATCTCTCTTTTACAAAACTTATATTTACATTTGCTATTTTACACTTACTTATTTGATCAATGTCTGTCTCTCACTGCTGGGTTTAAGGGAAAGGCCCATGCCTTTGTTACTTATTTTAGTCTTAGCATCAAGAATATCAGCTTTTAATAAACAGTTTCTGGCTAGATGGGATGGATTAGATGGATGGAAGGATGGATAAGTGAATGAAAGGACAAATCGGGAACTCATATAAACATGGACAATTCTATTTTTCTATAAATCACAATTACAATCATTTGAACTGAAATGAGTTTCCTCCTTTGGAATTTCTTGTATCAGTTATAAATAACATCTCTTAGTTATCTATTGATTCTGCTTATTCTTCCTCTTTCTAATTTAAACATGCAATAGAATTTTAAGGTGTTTTTCTACATACATCTAACAATGTCAATTTTATATATTAACTGTGAATTTCAGAGGTACTGTGAAGTCATTCTCTGCTAGCACTTCTAATTTTTGATTATTGGGAAAATATTTATCCACACTGAGCCACACTAAATCATTTTAAATTTACACAGTAATTACAATTTAATAAAATATATATTTGAACACAAATAAAATTTGCATTTAATGTTTATTTTTATAACAAAAGAAATGTATATTGTAAACAACTTTGAAAAAATAGACAAATTAACAAAAAAACAGTTCATGCATATTCTCATGACCTAGAGAAAAAAAAAAAACTCTTAATAAGTGGCTTTATTTTCTTTTATGTTTGTTTACAGCATAAACGGTTTTTAAACAAAGATTAGAAATCTTTTGTTCTTTATTTCATTTAACATCATTTAGGCTAATATTCTATATTATTGAAATTTATAGCATAAATATAATTTTATTGGTTGTACAATATAGAACCACATTATCCTAATGTGATTTCATCCTCAAATTTACCTTACAGTTCAAGATAGCTTCTGGAGCTCTAGATATCATATTTGCATTTCAGATAGCAAAGGGGCAATGTATCAGGTAAAAGGGTTTACTCATCAGTTGAGAGAGCTCGTTTTAAGCAGCCTTCCTGTAAATTCCACAAATGACCTTCATTTATCTCTCGTCAGTTCAAACACAGTCTTTTGGTCATAACTATCCACAAAAATAGGATACAAATTGTAGAAATTTTCTTAGTTGGTCACACTGCTGCCTCAAAATCAAAGTTCTATTAATGATAGAAGAAAAAGGAGAATGGATATTTGATGACATCTAGTAGTTTAATCAATTCAACTAAAATCCATTTCCTCTCCTTTCTAAGCTAGCTCACATTTCCCAGACCCCTTGTCTTAGGTATAGCAATATGAATGGGTTATAGCCAATGAAATATGGTTAGAAGTACTGTGTGGCACTTCAGAACTTTTTAGAAGGAAAGTTACCCTCTCTATTGAGAAGAGAAAAAGGAGCTCCTGCCAAGTAGAAATACTCACTTTAATCTATTACAAAAGTGGGAATAGTTTTATTTTGTGTTTGAATTATTATACACTTGGTATTTATTTGTAATAACAGTTGGCATGACCCAAACTAATATCAGAGAGATAATACAATTTATTATCCAAATAAGGACATTTTTAAAAATAAATATTGCACAATTAATAATTATTTTAGGACAACAAAAATAAACCAGGGCAGTTCCAGGCAAACTGGGATTTATGGTCATCCAAACAACTAGTATAATATTTATTAATAGAAAGAATAAAAATTACCTCTGATATGTTGGCTGTACATAATTCTTTACTGTAAGAAATATATACCAATTGTCACTGGTAACCATAAAAGAAAATCTTCTAAGATGCACCAGAAAGCACTGCATTTAATGTAAGGATATAATTTGTTTACATTAATAACATTTTTAAATTGAGCTATCAAAACCAACACAAATTTAATTTTCCTTCCCAAACATGGTCTTCAGGATTCATGAACATGCAAAGAAAACATGCACACAAATCCTAGTTTCATTCTTTAATTCAAAAGACTTCTTTGATTTCATTGAAACATTTTTGTATACATGACTACTTAATTATGGGGGAGATGAAGACTAAGTTAAGCATTATATTTATTAGCACAACAGGTTTTGTTCTGCTAAAATAAAACAAAGTCAAACCATTTTAAGAACCTATATTGCTTACTATGGTACATTAGTTCAAAATACTAATTGCATGGAATACAGATTACAAAACCCTATTTAACACTTAACGCTGACCTATGCTTTTTGACAGCCTGACTGGTTAGTATAAATTCTCTAAAATTTGCAATCCATCTATCATCCATTAAAAATCCATATGTTCTACTTTTTATTCTCGTCTTAATAACAAGGTGCAGGATTAATAATCATATGGGGTTAATATTTCCCAGATGTGATTCAGATCATCAACTCTTCTAAACCAGTCATTAATTCTTTGAAAGTGTATTATTATGTCTTGATAGGTGTTGCTTAAATAGCTTTAAGCTTTTTTATGGTCTTTTTACTCCATAGGTAAAATATCTTTCCCTTCTACCTTTAAACTGCTATTTTACTGAGAAAATTGATAATGAGAAAAGGAATTGGATTGTCTAAACTACAAAAATAAGAGCACACTATAAATTTTCTACCTGTACTCACGACCAATGATGAATAAGAACACAGTTCGATTTTCACAATCATTTAATTTTTTCACAGCTGATTCTATCCAAAGTTAGTACCAAATTATTCTAGCTCCAATTAGAGTTGCAAAATACAGCCTTTAACCAATATCTTATCTAAAATAATTTGTTACTTATATGTCTATTTAGCTATTCAATCGACTTTTATTGAGCATCTCTCTTATGCCAATCACTATGCTGCCTAACAGACAAAGCAACAAACACACACTCCATTACCCCAACAGTTCATAATGAGTAAGAGACAGGCATTTAAATATTGTGAGATAATGCTATGATATGCACTGAGTTTCTGGTGTCCCAGAAAAAGGGGCTTTCTAATTCAACCTTCAGCAGTATAATTCTTCTAGAAATGGTAGAGAATCTTCTGTGTCTTAAGAGACCAATATGAGAAAGCTAGATAGAGAAGGTGGGGGTTGGAATAAAAAGACATAAAACTATTCAGAAAGACAACAGCAAGGTCCTATATCCAGATACAAGAGCAAGGAAGTCACATGAAAGAAACTACCATATATGTATCTTTCGAATAAAATGGAAGGTAGAAGTGGCTGAAGGTCAGGAAATACCAGAAGATCAAGGCAGAGATGCAACTGCTTGCCACAGGTTAATTGGTGGGTGGATGGAGGGTTAATAGGTTAGGGACATGGATGTGATTAGAAGATCCGTTCTGGCAGCAGGATGAGGAGTGGATTGGAAGGTTGGGGGAAGGGGCTAAAGAAAGTCCCAAAGCAGGTGAACAATTTAGGACACAACCATGATAATTTGGAGAGGAAACGATGCAAAGTCAAACTGGATGACAGAATAATAGATGCAAGTGGGGATAGACTAATTTGAAGGAGCTTTCAGAGGTAAAACCAACAGGATTTGGTAGTCAGTTGGAACATAAGAGTAAATTTATCACTTAAAATAGCAATCAAATTTATAAAAATATGTAGCCTAACATTTCAACTACTTGTTAAGAATTTTACCAATAATCTCCTAGGGTTTCCCAAGAGAATGTAGAATTCATACATGCTTGCTTTGGATTTATAGTATACTTTTTTATTCATAAATTAAACAGTTTATAAATATTTGTAATGACTCTAATTAAGACAATTAGAACTTGCTGACAAAACCAGAATCTTAATTTATTTTTTACAATATGGGAATTCATGTTAAAAGAAACAACTGGAAACTTCTCTTGGAAGTAGGAGACTGGAAGTTAAAGCTTTGTAAGTAACTATGTAAAAAATAAAGAGAAAAAACAAAATATTATTTTACATAAGTCAAGGAGTTTTGGCTTAAAGCCTATACCTTTGAAAAAAAAAATGCTACCAGAAGACATCATCAAGGCTATTCATTAAAGAACCATGGACGTACTGGAAAAATGAATTCCATATATTCTTTCCAGCTGCCCAGAAAATATAAAGCTAATTACATATTCACAGATATCAGTAAACACTTCACATCTGATTTCTTAAATCATGGTTACCTGTTTTTCTGTTACTTCTCTTCCTTACCATAGAATTAATTTCATCGTTATCCAATACATGTTCTTTAAACTAGTGAAAAATAAGACAGCCATGTATTTTCTTTGCAGAGGTTGCCATACAGGAAGGAATATTCTGAGATAGCAGAGTGAGAAGTGACGCAAAACACAGTTGCTAAGGTATTAAATATTTTAAAACGTATGGACACTATAATAAACTATGTTTATTCATTCACCTGTTTCCCTGCATTGCCTGCAGGCAGGGAAGGTCATTTACAAATGCAGCCATTGATGAAAGAAAGCCAAAGCCAGCAGCTCTGGATGATTCATGCTCCTGTGTTCTCCTCAGGGAAATTTTACCTCCCATGGCCTTTCGTGCTTCCTTTTCTGCCTCAAAAAGTACCCGTGTTTCACTGCCTTCTCTTTGTTATTATTACTTTTGTTGTTATGTTTACCATCTGCATGTACTATCTGGCAGCCTAAGTAAAAGGAATTCACTTTAAGAATACCTAAGAACTATATTTGGAGCTTCAGCAACCACCTGCCAGCATCTGAGGTGCTGACTACCCAACTCTTTCCTTTTCTCATTGCTTTTTCTCTGCATCTGCTGTGTTCTCCTCTTACTACTGAATGGGTTCCCTTTATCTGATGTTTTTCCTGCTCTCCTAGAACTGTTACTTGCACACGAATTTGCATGACTTTGGTTTATCACAGCTCCCCTACTGAAACCCTTCTACATGCACCTTGCAATGTATCTTTGTGGCAGAAGTTTCTGTTTGTTATTTCCCCTGGGCTCTTGAATTAGAAATCCTTAATTCCTAAAAGAGGAGTCAGATGAATTTAGCCAGTTAGGGAAATCCATATGAGAGAGGTGACAGGTAGCTGGTTAGCCAATGAATTGGATGTATTTAGATTACATGTCCACCTTTGTCTCAGTAAGATGTGGTTGAGGGAGCAGGGCACTGTGGCTCTAAGAGCAAGCTTCTTGGTTGGAAAATTTACTTAGAAGACAGTTTGAGAATGACAAGTAGTCTAATATTTCTGATATAGTCATTTCTGTATGATTTTTTGGACTGGCACTAGTCCATATTTTATGCTAAAGTATCCTATAGTTGATAATAGGCATGCATAAAGACACAGTAAGTTATTATATACGAGGTAAAAAGAAATGAATATAAAAGAGACACATTACAGGAATATTTCTTTAGTTCCTTTCTAAGCAAACAAAATATTAAAGCAATCTAAATGTGGGCCATATATTCTTATGACATTAACCAAACATCTGTGATTAATTAACCATCATAAGCTTTGGAATATCCTTTTGTCCTCAAAGATGAATTAATATTTTGACTACTTTTCAATAACTATGTATCTTATAACACAAAATCCATGTCTTTCTAACAACTCTGTAACTAGATTAAGTTTGCTCTTGATCAGCCTTAGAGGTTTACACCCTCCACAGCATTCATTACAATGTCAAAAATCAATCCATGGTTATAGCTACACTGTAATGGCTCACAGTCCTGGCTTTGGAAGTGAGATGACCCTAGCTTTAATATCATTTCCTTTAGTTAATGTCACCACAAACTTGCGTAGGTTCTGAAATTTTTCTCTGGCTCATTTTTTTCATCTATAAACACGGTGCTAACAATATTTCCCTACACATTGTTAAGATTAAACAATAAAATATGTAAAATGCTCAAGTGCAGTTCTTATGGCAGACCCATGACACATTAATAATTTGACTATGTGGGGCAGAAATTTACATGGTTCTCCCTGTGAAGTCAAGATATGTGGAACTAAATTTCTAAGAGCTCCTGGGAGTTCCCTGGTCTACTGCTCCACGAGCACACTACAGGAAAGCACTGACGTCTTTCTTTATTGATTTGCAAGGAAGAATAGTAATAATGTCACGCAAACAAACACATAAAAGCTTGATTTACTTTTTAGATTGAATGGATTTGAAAATGAAGCCAAATGCTCCTAATAGTGATTAAAATGAGGAGAATGAAAATTTCAGACAGTACCATGCAAGTAAATAGAAGATTAGGGAAAATTAAATAAAATCATTATTTGTGAAACCACTGGAACAGATGCTTCAGCTAATTATCTAGTATCTGTGAAAATACATATAATAATATATAACATATGTAATTAATATGTAGTATCTGTTGAAAAGACAATATTTTGCCCAGTCTAGCATGTAAGGAGTTTAGAAGTAGCCTCTTCATTACAACGAGTAAAAAGCTGAACAAACTGAAAAACCAACACCTCTTCCTAGATCAGTTGGAGAAGTGAGGACACAGGGTAACAGTGCCTGCAAAATTGGAGAGACTGACTTGTGGACAAAGAGAATCATAATTTAAGGAAACAGAAACCCATGAGTAAAAACTGTGGAAACCAATGCCAGGGTAGGAAAGCCTAAACTGTAACTGACGATTCCAGAGACTCACCATGAACAACTCAAAACTCCAGGGCAATGCAGTCAGGGAGAGTCTCCACACTTTTGGAAATTTTATCTCCAGTAGCTCTACTAGGTCTTCACAGTGAATATCAGAGAAAATCCCCTCACGCTTCTGTCAGAAGGAAGGGAAAAGGAGCCACTTTGAAATATTCCAAAGTCTTCTGTTCTTCTTAACATGGCCTGCTTCCAGGGGAAACTATTTTATGACAGCCCGATTGTCAGGGTTTTATCAGAGCCTAACTGACCTGTGGGAAGGGAATACCCAACTCTAGCTAGCTCTAGCCTTCTATGCGGAGAGGAGAAATGCCAAAGTCAAGCCCCTCTAACCATCCTGTCTCACCTAAGGGGGGAGTTCTGAGAAGCACTGGTGAAGTTCACAGGCCAGGGGCACAAGTTCACCAAAAGACTGAGACCTAATCATAGGACAATAGAAAGTTTTCCCTCCCCCACAGCTTACCACTACATTACTAAAGGCCTATTTACTGAAGTTCCTTTTACCTAATATATCATGTCCACTTTCAACAAAAAATTATAAGACATACTAAAAGGCAAAAAACAAACTTAGAGACTGAACAAGCATAAAAATCAGAGTCAGATATGGCAGTGATGTTGGAATTATTAGAACACAAATTTAACAAAAAATAATGAACTATGCCTAGAATGCTAAGGGCTTTCATAGAAAAAGTAGACCATGTGCAGGAACATATGGATAATATAAGCAGAGATGGAAATTCTAAGGAACATTACAGATGAAAAACACTGTATCAGAAATGAAGATTGCCTTTGATGAGCTCATTAGTAATGTAGACACAGGTAAGGAAAGAATCTCTGAGTTTTATGATATGACAATAGAAACTTCCAAAACTAAAAGGCAAAGAGAAAGGAAGACTGAAAAAAAAAACCCCGGAAAAGAATATACAAGAACTGTGAGAAAATTACAAAAGGTATAGCATATGTGTAACAAGAATATCAGAAGAGGACAATAAAATGAGAGTATAAGCAATATTTAAAGTAATAATGACTGAGAATTTCCTCCAAATTAATGTCTGACTCCAAACCACAGATCTTAGAAGTTCAAAGAACACCATGCAGGATAAATGTCAGAAAAATACCACCTAGGCATACCGTATTCAAACTTCTGAAAATGTTCTTATGCAAAAAAAAAAAAAAAAAAAAAATCTAATATAAAGAAAAAATCTTGAAAGAAGCCAGAGAGATAAATCACCTTACCTATAGAGGAGCAAGATAAGAATTACATCCAGCTTCTCCTCAGAAAATCATGCAAGCAAAAAAAGAACAGACAGAAATATTTAAAGTACTGAGAAACCACCAACCTAGAATTCTGTACCCTGTGAAATTATCCTTCAAAAGTAAAGGATAAATAAAGACTTTCTCAAACAAACAAAAATTAAAGGAATTTATTGCCAGTTGACTTGCCTTACAAGAAATGTTAAAAGCAATTCTTCAGAGAGAAGGAAAATGAGATACATCAGAAACTTGGATCTAAATAAAGAAAGAGCGTAGGAAAAGCCAACATCAGAAGTCACCCTCCGTGAACACAGGAGGCCTTCTATCCTAGATTGCCATGTGTTCCTTTCTGCTTGCCCACAAGACACAGGAGTTCTCCAGGTAATTATGAGCTCACCTCTGCTGACAGTTGCTTTAATGGGGACACACTGCTGAAAGGAGTGGACTCAAGAAACAAAGGCTGGGTTTGCAGACTCTATTCCTCCATTGCAAATAAATAGAAGAGAAAGCTGGGTACTTAACGTGACCCCCTTCAAATAGACTCAGCTATCACATGGGTCTTTGTGTAGAAGGCTGTTCATTTACAGGTTGCTCTTTTAAAATATTATGTATTTTAAAGCATTATGTCTCATTTATCTGTCCCTTCTACATTAGCAACCAGGTTTACTCTTTTCTAGAGAGGTGCTTTCAGGGAACACATTGAGCTGAGTAAACTGGCCTCCAGATTCTTCTGAGCAATTCTAATGCAGCAGCTTTTCATCTGCTGTTAGCACACGTGAGTCTCACATCTAAGGTCAATGGGTTTGTCTGTTATTACCCTCAATATTTGCTTTGGCAATTCTTGGTTGCGAGGCTAACTTAGTTACATATAATCAAAACATATGCTATATGTATCAAGCGAGGCTGAATTCACTACCCACAGTTAAAGATCTTAAATACTGTAAGATCCTAGAACGTTTCATGAATCTTTGTAATGACCACACACTCCTAGCCGCTACCTCCACTACTCAGAACAGTATTTTTCACATTGACAATGTGCAGTGAAAGATTAAATATATAAGTTTATACTTATATTTGTACTTAAATGACAAAACACTCAATTTATACTTTCATTTTGTTTAATAAAGGTACAAAATATAATATTTTGTTTTTAGTTCACAAGAAAAATATATGTGATATATGATGAAAATGTGATTTTGTAAAAAGAAGTCTATGTAGACATTTCTAGATTTTTTATGACTTTAAAATATTTAGGGTTATTGCAGTACTTTCAACAATAATAATATTTATAAAATGTTTGTTATGAACCAGACATTTTTAAGTTCTTTACATATATTAAATGATTTTATCCTTCCAGTAATCTAATGAGATGGGTATTACCAGTGTGCCCTTCCACTTATGCAAATGGGATTAAGATCTCACAGCTACACCATCTGGGGGATGGATATGCTTGAAGCTCTGACTTGGGGGGAAGGTGGGGACAAGGGCAATATATGTAACCTAAACATTTGTACCCCCATAATATGCTAAAATAAAAAAAAAGATCTTACAGCTATAAAATTTCTTATAACATTGATATTAAGG